>CAWUFW010017527.1:0-257825 GCA_963921515.1 Calotriton arnoldi | reverse complement strand
CTCCCACCACCCCTGGCGACACGTGCAGTACCTGAGGTGGCACGCACAAGTGACCCTGGGCCCCCTTGGGGGTTGTTGTTGGTGTTGGTGTCCATGGCCCCACGTTGGTCCAGGGTCCCTGTGCTGGTGGTGGTGGTGCTCCTTGGTCTTTCCATGTCGGCAGGGGTGGTATGTGTGTTGACAGTCGTTGGAGGGGTGGGTGCAGGGGGTGCAGCTGGTGGTCCTGCTGGTGCTGCATGATGACTTGCTCCGGAGGTGCCAGGTTGGTCTTCTTCATCCGAGGAGGGCAGAGGCTGTTCCACACCAGTGAGCTCCGTATCCTCTTGAGCCTGGGACGGGGACTCCTCAGCGTCTGCTGCTGTGTCCCCATCATCACCTGTTTTTGGGAGACACACACAATGTATGTTATGTTTCTGCAGGCATCAATGGTTGACACACCTGACAGTTGTGACTGTGCCTCTGGATGCGGGCCTGTACATTGCATTGTCCTAAGTTGTCACAGTCAGGGGTTGATATTGGTGTAGCACATTGTCCTGCATTATTTGGGCATTTCCATGTGAATGTTGGGGTGTGTACATGGTCTGCATTGGTTGTATTTGGTTGACATCCGGCCCTCCTTCCCACCCAGCCAGATATCCCACCATGGAAAGTGCTTCCATTGCAGGGAGTGCAATTTGTCTTTCAGGATGTCAGTCAGTGGTGTCCTGCTGTTGGTTGGTGCACAGTTGCCAGCAGGGCCTTGTGCTCCACACAGCAGTAGCCAGTGTCAGCCATCTTGTCAGTTGTTTTCCACTCCCTGTGATGTGGGCATGGTTCATGGTGGTGTTGATGTGCGCATTGTGAGGGTGAGCAATATCTGTGACTACCACTCCCATCATGCTATTGCCTCCACCCCCTTCCCAGCATGCCCATACTTCCTTCCTTTTGAGTGTACTTCACTGTGTATGGGTGTGACAGCAATGGCAAGATGTCAGTCAGTGGTGTCCTGCTGTTGGTTGGTGCACAGTTGCCAGCAGGGCCTTGTGCTCCCCACAGCAGTAGCCAGTGTCAGCCATCTTGTCAGTTGTTTTCCACTCCCTGTGATGTGTGCATGGTTCAGGGTGGTGTTGATGGGCCAATTGTGAGGCTGACCAATATCTGTGACTACCACTCCCATCATGCTATTGCCTCCACCCCCTTCCCAGCATGCCCATACTTCCTTCCTTTTGAGTGTTCTTCACTGTGTGTGGGTGTGACAGCAATGGCAAGATGGCTGACAGTGGTGTCCTGCTGTTGGTTGTTGGCCAGTTCCCAGCATGGCCTTGTGTTCCTCACAACTGAACACCAGTGTCAGACATCTTTGATGGGGCTTTCCACTCTCTGTGAGGTGTGCATGCTTGGGTGTGAGCTTGCTGGGCCATGTGGGGGGGGGGGTGTTGAGCTGTGACTTCCACTCCCATCATGCTATTGCCTCCACCCCCCTTCCCAGCATGCCCATACTTCCTTCCTTTTGAGTGTACTTCACTGTGTATGGGTGTGACAGCAATGGCAAGATGGCTGACAGTGGTGTCCTGCTGTTGGTTGTTGGCCAGTTCCCAGCATGGCCTTGTGCTCCCCACAACAGAGCACCAGTGTCAGCCATCGTTGAAGTGGCTTTTGACTCCCTGTGAGGTGTGCATGCTTGGGTGTGTTCTTGCTGGGCCATGTGGGTGGGGGATGTTGGGCTGTGACTACCACTCCCATCATGCTTTTGCCTCCACCCCCTTCCCAGCATGCCCATGCTTCCTTCCTTTTGACTCAGCTTCCCTGTGGGGTTGTGTGCCTGTGCTGACAAGATGGCTGACACTGTTATCCTGGGGTTTGTTTTGCTACAAGTCCCATGTGTGTCCCTGTGCTTCACACTGCATGACCCAGGGTTGTGGTTCTTTGTGGGATATTTGATTGGTGTGTGAGGCAATGCTTTCTCCCAGGTGAGTTGTGTGTAGTTTGTGTTAGGGGGTGTGTGGGTGGAGCTGCTGGTGACTATGGTCAGTGCTGTGAGTCCTCCTTCCCACCCAGCCAGATATCCCACCATGGAACGTGCTTCCATTGCAGGGAGTGCAAGTTGTCTTTCAGGATGTCAGTCAGTGGTGTCCTGCTGTTGGTTGGTGCATAGTTGCCAGCAGGGCCTTGTGCTCCCTACAGCAGTAGCCAGTGTCAGCCATCTTGTCAGTTGTTTTGCACTCCCTGTGATGTGTGCATGGTTCATGGTGGTGTTGATGTGCGCATTGTGAGGGTGGGCAATTTCTGTGACTACGACTCCCATGATGCTATTGGCTACACTGACTTGGCCAGCATACACAGTATTCCTTCCTTTCAGTGAGCTTCCCTGTGAGGTGGTGTTGTGGTGGTGGCTACATGTCTGACTGTGTTTGTTGGTTATATTTGTGCCACTGCCTAGCTCTATTTGTTGTTAGGTTTGTACATGTCATGACACAGTTACATTTCACTATGAGCTGGCATGTATTTTGTTTATCTGGCTGACATACACATTTTGGGATGATCTGTTTTGGTTGGTGTGTATTTGCTAAGGGTGCATGGTTTGACTCTCCCCTTGACAGTGATGTGTGTGTATTGTGGCACAATATTGTGTACATTTGTTGTGTACTCACCAGGCTCTGGGATGTTTTCTAGTCCATAGGCGCTCACTGGTGGTAGGATGGCCCACACCTTCTCCTCCCAGGGCCTGAGGTATACTGGTTTGGAAGGAGGGCCACTGCCGGTGTGTTGGCTCAAGATGTAGTCCTTCTTCAACAGCTCCTTGACCCTCCTGCGCACGTCATACCACCTGTTCTGGATGTCTACCTTTGTGCGCAAACATGGTGATTGTGCGTTCACCCTGTCGACGATCCTCTCCCACATCTTGGTTTTCTGAGCCATGGGTGTCTGTTGGACCAATGTGCCAAACAGCTGAGGCTCTACCCTGAGGATCTCATCTACCAGGACTTCCAATTCACTATCTAGGAACTTGTGATTCTTCTTTGGGGGCATGGTGTTGGGTGGTGCTGGTGTGTGATGTGTGTGTTGGTGTGCAAGTGAGGGTGTGTGAGTGTGTGTTTTGCTGGGTGTATGTGAGGGTGCTATTTGTTGTGGTGCTGCTGGTGTGTGGCTTGTGTGATGGATGAGCTGTGAGTGTGTGTGTGGTTGCTGTCTGTTGGTGTTGAGTGCTGGCAGGTAATTTGAATTTGCAAGGGATCACGGTAGGGATTTGTGTCCTTTATATGGGTGGAGTTGTGGGTGTGTCTTTGTTCCCTGTTTCCCCCCCCAGTATTCATTTGCTTTGTGATAGCTTGTTTGGCCTTTTTTGTGTGTTTTTTTTCCCTTGGTTCTTTTTGTGCATGTAGGAGACGTTCTTGTGACCGAGTCGGACACTCCAGTTGTCTCGTGCGAGTCTCTCAGATTCGTTCACGCTGTGTTTGTGCTGTTTTCTGTGCTGCGTACGCGTCGGTCGCGGGGTTTTGGGTTGCTTTGGCTCGCAGTTTTGAATGCGTGTCGGTCGTGCGGCTTGGGCTCCGTGCGACTCGGTCGTGTTTTCCACGTGTTGCATCGTACATGGCGTGTCGGAGTTCGCGGGTACGTTTCGTTCGGGATTCTTCCTGGTGCGTGTTGGTCGGTTCGATTCGCGTGCTTTTCCGGCCGGATGGCTGTTTTCCGCGCGGCTCGGTCGTTCGGCTTGTGTTCCGTACGAGTCGGTCGGATTTAGCACGCTTCTCATCGTACTTTGCGGGTCGGGCTGCACCGGTACGTGTCGGTCGGTATTTATTCCGGCTCCGAGTCGGTCGGTATTTTTTCCGGCCCGAATCGGAATCGTCCCCTTTATATATATTTTTTACAATTTTAACAACCTCACCATTTTCCCTAATAACCCAACATCCCAGTACTAAAAACAACCTATAATTTCTATTTTTAATTAACTTTATTTCTTCAAATAAATTTCAATTTTTTTAATTTCTATTTAATAATTAATTTAAAAATAATATTTAAATAACACTCCCACCCTTATCCCTAATAATACAACATCATACTTCTAAAAAAAAAATTTCCTTTTTATAATTTCACTTTCTAATTTTTTTAATTTTCTATTTAAAGTTTTGTATTTAAATATATCAATTCATATAACTAATTTTAAAACACTGCCCAACTTTCTCCCCTAATAACACAATATCCCACTCTAAAAACAAAAATTATTTTTACATTTTAAATTTAAATTTCATATTTTAAATTATTTCCAAAATTTGAAATTTTCATTTCATATATCAATTTTATACTAATATTTTTAAAATACTACCCACCCTTATCCCCTATTAACGCAACATCCCACTCCTAAAAATAAACATACTTTTTATATTTTTATTCTAAATTTCGATTTTGTAAATAATTTCAAATTTTAAAGAAATTTAATTAATATGTAAATTTTATCCTAGTATTTTTAATACACTACCCACCCTTATCCCCTAATAACCCAACATCCCGCTCCTAAAAAAAAAAATTACTTTATATTTTTTATATAATTTCCTTTTTCAAATTAATTTCTAATTTACAAAATATTAAATTATTAGCTAAATTTAAACTAATATTTTTAAAATACTCCCCAACCTTATCCCCTAATAACCCAACATCCCGCTCCTAAAACAAAACATATATTTTATATTTTTAATATAAATTTCGTTTTTAAAAATAATTTCTAATTTAAATTTGTTTTAATTAATATCTAAATTTACACTAATATTTTTAAAATACTCCCCACCCTTATCCCCTAATAACCAAACATCCCGCTCCTAAAACATATGTTAAATTTTTTTTTATACAATTTAAAAATAATATTCAAACAATTAAAATAATACAAAATTAATAGCAATACAAAATATTTAAATATTAACTAAGAAATGATATTTTACATGTTCTATAATTTTTTGTCGATATTTTTACAACACTAACTATTCGATATCATCTACTGACGATATTAATTATTCAATATTTTATACTTCGATATTTTTTAAATAAAAAAGAAACGATATTTTTGACTACGATATTCATGTATACGATATTATGTGACATTCGATATTACAACTTCGATATTACTGCAATTCGATATTTGCAATTCGATATTATGTCTATTCACCGTTCCAACACCTGTAAAAGCCTTTCATAATAAGCATGTACTGATTCTTTAGTCTCCTGAGTCGTTCCGTCAATCTTAACTGAATCAGTCTCTTTAGGTGAAATCTTACTCTTCAAGTAAGTAATTACTTGATTATATTTTTTCATCACATCATCTGATGGAGCTCCAGTCTTCGCATCTCTAGGATAGTCCTCTTTTGGCCAATCTACTGTAATTTTACACTCAGTCCACAAATCAGCTGGAACCACAATATCAAACAAACCATCCAAACATTTCAACAAAACTTTTGAAACCTTTACAAACCTCTCTACTTGTTTGTACCATTCAACTATTTTTTTCTCAATCAGGAAAATTCATTAGTAAAAGACAATATATCTTGTCTAGACCAAGGAACGTGAACATATCCACCTCCTGGAACTTCTCTCATTGGATATATCATTTCAGTCGTCACTGTTCCTGTCCCTGTCTCCCTCACCGGATACATAGGAGATGCACCCTTGTTTGCAAGCATTTATTCTTTCTTTTAAGCCCATCTACCTTTCCAACGTTCCAATTCACCCCATCGTTTCAAGGTATTAATCAACTCCTTAATCTGCAATCGTTTGCCAGAAGCATTCAGACTCTCCAATCTTTGGGGCCCATTACGATAACCGGCGTAAAAAATCCGCCAGGCATGGAAGCGGCAAAAATCCGCCCGCACACACCGCCTGAACACCGACCACGCCATTATGAGTACACAAACTGAAAACCGCCATCGGCGGAAAAATCATACAAAATACCGCCCGCCATCGTCCGAGTCGGAGTCAAACCGCCCGCCACGGACGGAAACACGCACGACAACACAAAACCGCCCGCCCACACGGCCGACACACCGCACGTGAAATTACGATCGCACCGCCATGAGCGCGGAAAAACAACAAATATACCGCCCGCCAGCGCAAACAACGCCGATGAGAATCGACACGGCAGAAGCCATGGCGCCCACGTACCTGCACAGAAACCATCCGCACACAAAACCAATAGCACACAACATGGCCAACAAGTCCACACAGCAAGGCACGCACAAATACACAAGCACAGTACACATCCCGAAAACACCCCCCGGACAAACAAAAAATACAAAGGCCAGAACTCCAGACACAACACACCTGAAAACAACAGACCATGAGGACACACCCACATAGGTGAGTACAAAAGCAGCACTCCCACAGACCACAACCCCTTGCTACATTGCAAACCAGAGAGGAGAGGAGAGGACACAGTGACACAGCAAGGACAGCAGCACACCACAGAAACGCACACATCACTACCACCACCACCACCACCACCACCACCACCACCAAACACCGGCACCACAAACCCCCTGCACATTACACAACACACACCGCACCAGCACCACAAACACCATGGCACCACAAAGGATGCCCAAGTTCACGCCCATGGAGCTGACGGTCATGGTCGACGAGATCATCAAGGTGTACCCACAAATCTATGGGAACATGGTCCAGCACACACCACTAGCCACCAGAAACAGAATGTGGACCCGGATCGTAGACCAGGTCAATGCAGTCGGGACCCTGCCCAGGAACAGAACCGAGATAAACAAACGTTGGAATGACGTAAAGAGCCTGGTCAAGAAGAAGGAGGGCAAAAACAGAGAGCTGGCTGCCGTCACTGGCGGAGGAATCCCGCGCTCTTTAAGACCTTCAAAGCGTGGGAGGAGAAGGTGCGAGTCGTAATCCATCCGGAGATCCTCGCCGGATTAGCAGGGGAGTGGAGGCTGGTAAGTACAAACTAATGTATACCAGCACACCGCTATGTACACACATGCGCAACCACCATGCCACAGCTCCCAGGGACAAACACCCCCATGTCCAGCACACAATACACAACACATCACACGCACATGCAACAGACACTACCACACACAGGCCAAACCGAACAACTGTAAGATGCGTGGGGACATGTGTACACTAAGCCAGCCACGTAACCACCAACAGGTCCCCAAATATGCCAGAAGCGCCACAACGAGCACCCACCACACCCATGTGTCCGCCACAGCTGCACTAACCGACAAGTAACAGGTAAGTGGCAGGAACACAAAGTGCAGTGGGTCGGAAGAGGGACAGCTGAAGTACAACACCCACCAGGCCCCCACTCCCACAGACCAGCAAGGTGGAGCACTCCCCACACCCATGTGTCAGGCACAGCTGCACCAACCGACAAGTAACAGGTAAGTGGCAGGAACACAAAGTGCAGTGGGTCGGAGGGGAGACAGCTGAAGTACAACACCCACCAGGCCCCCACTCCCACAGACCAGCAAGGTGGAGCACTCCCCACACCCATGTGTCAGGCACAGCTGCACCAACCGACAAGTAACAGGTAAGTGGCAGGAACACAAAGTGCAGTGGGTCGGAGGGGAGACAGCTGAAGTACAACACCCACCAGGCCCCCACTCCCACAGACCAGCAAGGTGGAGCACTCCCCACACCCATGTGTCAGGCACAGCTGCACCAACCGACAAGTAACAGGTAAGTGGCAGGAACACAAAGTGCAGTGGGTGGGACGGTGGACAGCCCAAGTACAACACACACCAGTCCCCAGTCCCACAGCACAGCAAGGAGGAGCATCCCCACACCCCACACCCACGTGTCAGCCACCGCAGTGCACAACGACAGCCGAAAGGCAGACATCACGGTCCACAGCAATCGGTGTCAGTGGGTGTCCAGCCACCCCCACGACCCACTACACCCCCCACCCCCACAGACCTGCAACATGGAGCACCCCCGCTAAGAGCCATGTGGCATCCAGTACAGTGCACGCACGAACAACTTGCAGGTGGGAAACTGGACAGGGCTGGATTACTGGAGGCATGAGGACCATAACACCACCAACACATGGGACATGTCACGTAGCACACGAACACGCAGCACCGCCCACCGTCACGAACAAGTGAACAATGTGCACACGGACATGAACAGCAGACTCACACCCCACATGACCCATCACAGACATAGCAACACCCAAGGAGCCACGTCTGCATGCACAAGCCACACTGAATATAGTACCACACGGCAGCCACTGTGCAACTCATCACACACAACCGAAACACCATTGAAGTCCTGTCCATGTAGCCCCTACTGCCTGTCAACCACACACCCCACAACTACGCCTATGTAAGACAAACAACACTAGACGCAACAGAGCGGAACAACAGAAATGCACACGAACACCACTGAACCCATCAAACACACAGACACACCATGCACATACAACATACCATCCATCCCATCCGTCAGCCCCAGTCTCATGAAAGGCATGTCATCCGCACAGCTGCCACACATACAGCAGTCACGCTAAGACACATGCCCATGACCAACCATGTGCCAGAAGTCAATTAAGCGCACGACACACTGTGAGCAACAACACACAACATGGGCCACACCCCCCGAGCACTGCAGTGATGCACATGGCACAGGGCAGCACGCACACCAAGGAGATGGGACAACTGCAATACGTTGGCTGGCACACAACTATCACTCACTCATAACGATGCGTCCAATGCCATGTCCAGTAACCACAACAGACAGCAAATATGCAGGGCATGTCAGGCATGCACACACCTCAGACCATGCACTGTCATGCTGCCACAACACATGTCACGTTCGGCACCCATGGCTCACAGCATGTACCCCAAAAGCATATACCCTCCCAAATGCGAATCTGGGGCATGGCCCCCATGTTGCCATATGCGTTCCTAAGCGTTCCATTTGAACCCCAAAAGCATATTCCCTCCCAAATGCGAATCTGGGGCATGGCCCCCATGTTGCCATATGCGTTCCTAAGCGTTCCATTTGAACCCCAAAAGCATATTCCCTCCCAAATGCGAATCTGGGGCATGGCCCCCATGTTGCCATATGCGTTCCTAAGCGTTCCATTTGAACCCCAAAAGCATATACCCTCCCAAATGCGAATCTGGGGCATGGCCCCCATGTTGCCATATGCGTTCCTAAGCGTTCCATTTGAACCCCAAAAGCATATTCCCTCCCAAATGCGAATCTGGGGCATGGCCCCCATGTTGCCATATGCGTTCCTAAGCGTTCCATTTGAACCCCAAAAGCATATTCCCTCCCAAATGTGAATCTGGGGCATGGCCCCCATGTTGCCATATGCGTTCCTAAGCGTTCCATTTGAACCCCAAAAGCATATTCCCTCCCAAATGCGAATCTGGGGCATGGCCCCCATGTTGCCAAATGCGTTCCTAAGCGTTCCATTTGAACTCCAAAAGCAAAGTACAAACCAGACCCAGGATGGGCCAGGAGCCCGCATACACCAGAGTCACAATGAGTAAGGGCAAAGCAACACACCCATCGGCATGGCCAATCCGTCCCATGCCACATGTGCACAGCACACAGTCCCATTGCCTAGCACACACACCTACAGATGCCACAGCCACACACTCGCCTCCGGGAAACCCATGTACGAGATTGCACGAACTGCCAATGTCAGACGACTAATACATACTTCGCCAGGTGCAACACAATAACAAATCTCATTCTCTCCACAGGTGACGAACTGCTGGACGCTGGGGATGGAGACAGCAGCCAGCACAGCCAGCCTACAAGCCCCCAACGAGGACACACGGATCTGGAGGATCTGTCCACCTCTTCGGACACGGACCACCAAGCTGGCCCATCTGGCGTGGCAGGGCCCAGCCGCTCCCCAGGACCCCTCCTACCCACCAACCCATCATCCAGGGATGCTGAACAGTCCCAGTCCCCTGCTGCCACTGTCGTTGCGGCCACACGCACGGTCATTGCGGCCACTACCACTGCCGCAACCGCCACCATCGCCGCACCGACCACCACCGCCTCCACCACCACCACGTCTTCGCTGGCACCAGCCCCAGCGCAGGTGGTGGCCCGGCCGACTGGATCCACCCTGGGAGCCACAGCGAGGACCGTGGTGAGCAATGTGGCTAGTGGGCAGGCCGGTGGCAGCAGGACTGGTAGGAGGAGCAGGGTCAGGGAAACGCCAGCCTCCCCTGGGAGCCATGCCCTGCCTCAAATGGCCAGAGTCCTTGGGGCCTATGAAGAGGCCCAAGGACAATGGGCCAGGTCTGCTACTGACACGCGGGAGGTGCTGGGGGTGCTGAGGTCCATGGACGCCCATATGGGCCAATTCGTGTCCCGTATGGACCAACTCGTGGACCTCATGGGCCAGCTGGTGGTGGCGGTGGGGTCACAGGCAAGGCCAGCAACACCACCTCCGCCACCACCTGCTAGGGCGCAGGCTCGGGCAGCAGTGTCCACTTCCCCTGCGTCCACAGCCAGTGAGCACACCTCACCCACCACCAGCAGGTCGCCACCACACACCCCCTCCCAAACGTGGAAGGGGCCGTCCGAAGAGGAAACAGATCTCCCGGGAGGACTTCGCACGCTCCAGTCGCAAGTGAGGCAGCCAGCCAGCCTTCCGCCAGCCTTCCTTGACCAGCCACTGCATTGACTTGCTCTACGATCCCACTCCACACAGCCATCTGGATGGCATGTGTGTGTTGGACTATGGACATAGAACCAGTGGGTACACCCTGATCATCACGCAGCCATGACCGACAGCTCATTGTCACTGCACGCACCACTTTTGTCATCACCTTACACACAATCACATGTCACAGTTTGTAATAAATGCACCTTTTTCACTAACTGCTGTTTGTGCCCTGTGTCTTTATCGTACGGAATACAACGGCCACCTTGGGCGGAAAGGCACCTGATGCGTGGCATGGAAATGGAATCCGGAGGGCCTGTAGGGACCTAGGGGTGGGAGACAGAACAGGAGCACATTCAATGAGTGTGTCACACACCCATCACACAGTACATGTCAACAACTACAAGCAATGTACACACATCGCACAGAGCAATAGGGCACAATGCCACAGTCACCAACAGTGGCATACTACCCTGGCCATGGAGCGTTGACACACTGCACGCAGTGAACATACGGCCACCCTGACACAGCACACACACACCTGCATAGATACAGACACATCATCCGTCGTACATGGACACTCTCCGTCAAGTGAAGTAGCGGGCGATGAGCTGCTGGCGCACATTCCCAGCTTCCTCCTCTCCGCTGTCCACCTCACTCGAGCTGTCCTGGTCTGCGGGCTGGGGCCCTGGTTGATCTCCGTCATCCACAATGAGGGGGATCTGCTTCCGAATGGCCAGATTGTGCAGCATGCAGCACGCCACCACTATCTGGCACACCTTCTGTGGGGAGTACGCCAGTGCACCCCCGGTGCGGTCCAGGCACCTGAACCTGGACTTGAGGAGGCCAAAGGTACGCTCGACCACACGTCTGGTCCTCCCATGAGCCTCATTGTATCGATCGTCTGCTGGGGTGCGAGGATTCCTCAATGGACTGAGCAGCCATGCCCCATTCGGATACGCAGAGTCACCTGGGTGTGAGGGACACAGAGAACCGTTGCTATTCCAACTGGACAGGGGACAGCATCGCACAACCAGCACGCTACACCACTCCACATACTCACCGACAATACAGCCACGATCCTGTTGCAGATTGGCCATCAGTCGTGGCAAGATGCTGTTGCGCATTATGTGTGCGTCATGGGCCGAGCCTGGAAACTTTGCACACACGTGGGTGATCACCATGTCCGCAAGGCACACCACTTGCACATTCAGGGAGTGCGTGTGCTTCCTGTTGCGGTACAGGTGCTCAGTGGCCTGTGGTGGAACAAGGCCAACATGAGTGCAGTCAATGGCTCCCACGACGTGTGGGATTCTGCCAAGGGCATAGAATGCACCCTTCACTGCCGCCAATTCACGAGCCCTGGGGAAGCGGATGTACCTGTTCCGGTACAGCATCATGGCTGCCAGTACATCCCTCAGCACCTTGCTGAACATGGGCTGGGACATCCCTCCTCCAATGCCCACTGTGTGCTGGAATGACCCAGTGGCGAAGAAATGCATGGCGGCCATCACCTTAGCCGTGGGGGTGACAGCAGTCGGATACACCCTGCGGGGACGGAGATGGGGCTCTAACATGGCACACAGTCGATGCAGAGTTGGCCTGTCCAGCCGAAACTTCCTGATTACCTCTGTATCGTCCATGTCCGCCAGCAATTGGTATGGGCGGTCAATGTTCGGTCTCCGCCTGGGTTAAATGGCAGAGGACACATGTCAAAGCAACACGGCACATAGCAATTTCGCATACACATCACTGACATGACTGAGCAAGCACATGGGCCACAGCCCAGCTGTCAAGCTGGGACGGCACGGCCACAATACACTTACACAGGTCTCCCAACAATGGCAATGGCAAGTGAGACATACCACTGCCATGTGCATGCACATGGGGATCTAGGCCCCAATGACTTGCGGGGCGTGCTGATGGGGACTGACTGCATATTCGTCAAGCGGCAACGCCACGGCAACATGAGTGTCTGCTGAGCATGGTACTGCTTCCGAGGCTGGATGAGTATGGCACACGACGACGACGATGTGGGCACGGGCTGAGCGGCCAATACAAGTGGGACCTGTGGCACGAGGGGATATGAGACAGTAGTAGGTGTCAGCACTGCACCCTATGTACAGCACTGTACGGATCACAGCTCCCGAAACATTGACTGGTGTCCACATTGACAGCCCCATGCCAAGACGGCTGTGTGCTTGCAGTCACACGTCACAGGTGAGAGGTTACATTGCACGTGCCAGGTGGCAGTCGTACATAGTGGGAGCTGGCATGTGTGTGCATGTGTCTCCTGTTCAGGATCCACCAGATGGGCGCTGACTCTGTACTGACCATTGGACACAGCATGTTCCGTGGAAGGCTTGTGTGTGTGGGATGGTGGCACTGGATGTGCCTCCGTTGGGTGGGGGGCCATGCACAGGGCGGGTACGTCGATGATTGCGCATTGTTGGTCACGGTGGGTGCACCAGCTAAGATGTGTTGCCCTGTGTTCAATTCCTATGTCCGCATGATGATGGACTGTGGATGTGGGCAGACTACACATTGGTCGATGTGCTGTCCATATGCATGTGCCTTCACACCAGGCACAGCTGCCCCTGCACATGTGACCCCTGCTGGACTCGCTGCTGGGTCTGTGGAGCTGATGCACCTTCTGCGCGTGGGGCGGACAGCTCTCCTCACTTCCCTCATTGCGCATGTCATGTCTTTGCCGCAGGTGACATGGATCATGGAGGGCCCACATGTACGCGTGGGTAGGCTACACATGATTGTTCACTGGTCGCCACCCCCAGTCAGTGTTTCGAATGGGAAGGTTGTCGTGCTGGTGGTATGTTCGATGTGGCGGATGGGCGGGCCTAGGTGCGGGCTTACATTCCGGACATGGGGGGTAGTTGGATTGGCGACTAGTTGCAGTACACACGGGACACGTCTCTTCCTTTCCACATCTGGGTCATCCCTTGTACTAACTGACAGTGATACAGTCATCTTCGCCCCAGCCCTCATGTCCTCCCCTCGCCCCCCAATATGCATGCTCACCTGCGAGGCTAGCGCTTGCACAGGCAGCCCCAAGCTCGCACCAGAGAGGGCAAGGAGTGCATGTGTGGGTCCAGTTGCACGAGTGGGCTGTCTCAGGGTATGATGTGTGGCGGGACGCCGTCCACCTGCGTGGTGCCCCAAATGGAGACCCGGCCTGCATGGACTATGCATCACAGTCTTCGCCTTCCGGATCCGCCACCTGCGACACCCAGTGCCTGTGGCTGCCCTTGCGGCCATGCCGCGTCCGTCTGTGGCTGATGGCCCACACATTCACTCTTTGGCCTCTCTGGGGAGGGCTCAGGGGTGGTGGCGCACGCGCTTGCACTTAGTTGCAATGGCATGTGGCGTGGTTGGTATGATGGGCAATGGATGGGATGGTGCGAGCCACCTCCCGTGACGTCAGTGCTGCTCGTGCTGTGGTGCGTCCCCCTACACTTCCATTTGACTTTTTGCCATGCTGGACGTTGAGGTTCTATTGCCTGCGTGATATGACCAGGAGGAGCGCGAGGAGACCTCTCACACACCATGCTCCACTGCCATCCCGTGCCCTGTATCGCCTGTGTGGATTGACTATGTTGGGGTTACACCTGGTCGACTGGGGCTGTGTGTGCCTTGTCAAGGGGCATGGCGGGCGCACAACAGGATCCAGCTTGTCCACAGAGGGTGGGCATTCGGTGCGCCTGGTACCGCTTTGTACGTGTGCCCGGCTGCTGTGCACACACGTGTTCACTCCCCCGACAGGTGTCCTCTCACAATGCCCAGGGAAGCGGTGGTGTACTGTTCATGACCCCTCCCAACACGGCGTGCTCCAACTTGGCATGTGCGCATCTACCCGTCGCACCCACCCACCTGAGCACTGCGTCCATACGACTTCACACGACACATGTGTGTCTTCCACAGTAGTGCTACTCATTTGCGTTGACATCCAATACCAGTGGACTACATGGTCATGTCACGACTGCCGTGTACTTCACATACTCTCATCCTCTCTCATTCGTACTTGTGAAATGAGTCAGCGGAGACAGTTCTGGTTTCAAACATTATATTGAGTCTTCTGTCCTCTGTGATGCAGTATAGTGGACACTACTGGCAGCGGGATACATGTTGAGGATATACTGAGCATGATTACAAATGGGATAGGGTGTGGGGTTACATCTGCTTGGCCAAGGCTGTGCTAATGTACATTTACGTATGGCTGCGGAGCTGCGGACTTTGACACAGACGGTATACATGTAGCCTACCAGACCGCTCGGCATCATGGGCACAGTCCATCTCAGTTCCATGTGACAGGTTTGCTGCGGTTGTTCCTCATGCACGCGTGCATGTGAGATGACATCAGGGCATGTGCTTGCGTGCATGCAGCGGCGTGCCACTTGTTGTTGCACTGTGGTGGTTACTGGACATGTCACAGTCACTGGGGTCGTGTTGTTGTTGTATGCACTTGTCGTCCATGCAAAGGTCCTGGTATGGGATTCCCGGGGCGGGGGTGGGAGGGGTGCAGCACCCACAGACTCCAGGCGACCTATTCATGTCCACTGAGCGGTGTGTGTGTCCATGGGCGCTGGATCCCTGTCGTGTCCTGGTTGTTCGTGCAGTTCCGTCCATGTGGGTGCGATGCACAGAGCCCATGCCACTGCCTCCCACGTTGCATGCGGTGTTCCTGGATGTGATGGGGAACAGTGTGCATGTCCCGGTCATATCCGATGTCATGGCGATGTCGTTGATGGTGTGGTTACAGTTGCCGGTCGGTTGGTATGGCTGTTGTGGTGGTGACTGGCCAGTCCGTGCGGAAGCTGAGCATGGGTGCGGGGTTGGACTTCATAGGTCACTCGGGGAACCTGCGTTGTGGTCCGACGTATTTACAGGTTGACAGGTATGCGATGCCGTCCAGCAGGGCTTCCATGTCATTGGTGGTGTACATGTTTGCCAGCCAATGAAGCGGATGGTGGCTGTCAAGGTGTTGTTCGTAGGTTGTCCCTTGGAGGACCATGATGGGGCATGCTGGGTGACATTCGATGTAGCTGTTCTCGATGATCCGTCGTGTGGAGGCACAGTGGTTCCATTTCAGTGCGCGTGCGATGTTGGCCACATACGCCATGCCCCCATAGGCAGAGCAGGCCCTGTCGTGTGCGTCCAGAGGGAGGAGTAGTGGTAGCAGGTCCGCCTTCAGACATGCCGGGTTGGAGAGGCATATCTCGACGGGATGCTGGTAGGGACACCTCCGACAGTAGAAGACGGGCATGACGCAGCTGAACAATGTGATGCGGTAAGTCAGTCGGTAACTTACGTTCAGCAGGGACAGGAGATCGCATCCCAATGTATGTATCGTGCTGGTTTGGTACAGCTTGAGCTCTTCGGCGTAGTTGGGTAGGTGTGTTGCGGTTGCCATTTCGCAGCGGTTCGTAGAGGTGGCGTGCTCCGGCTGTGTGTGCAGTCTGCAATGTGCACGCTCCGGGGTTGCTGTGAGCTCTGTGTAGTCGTGGGGAGACAGGACTTGTGTTCTGTTGGCTTGTTTGGAGGACACGGGCCCTCTTCCCACATGCTTCTCAGACAGTTCAAGGTCGGTGCTGTGTGACTCCTTCCAATTAACTTGCATGTGGCCGACATGGGGGAGTGTTTTCTTCTTTCTTCCCCGTCCGTTGTGTGCTTCTGTGATATGCGCTATCTGCCGTGTGGTCGGTCTCCTCGGCATGCCTGTGTTGGTCTATTCTTGGACAATGGCTGTATTCACCGGCTTCTGTCGTAGGGCTGTGGTTTCGGTGTTGGAATGGAAGGTCATTCAGTGCTGTCTGCTCTCCCTTGTGTGGGCGGCAGGCTGCCTTTCCGCTCTGCGTTGGGCCTTGTGTGTGGATGTAATTCTTGGGCCACCTGTTGTCGGTCCCCGGGCTCTTTGGTGTTCCGTTTCATGTGTCTTGTTCATATGTGCAGGGTGGTATGGGTTTTTCAGTGTGGTACTGGCGTTCCTCTTCCCGAAGGGGCCCTGCTTCTCCTAGTTGGTGTTGCCGCCGCTGTGTGCTACGCCATGTTTGTTACACTGGGGTGTGTCCTGCTGTTGCGTGACTTCACTGACATGTGTGCGTCGGTTGTGTGGCGTTGGGTGTTGTCCGTGAATTGGGCGTTGGGGACATGTCTGTGGCCGGCCTGTCACGTGTCATGTGCGTTCGGGGTGGGGCTGATGTGTGTGCTGCTTGGTTGTGTCCCTGTGTCTGTGTGCGACGCATGCATGGCGCTGCGGTTGGCCTCTGCGTTGTGCGCATGTGTGGCAGCGTCATCGGCGCTTTGGGGCCGTGACGGGGTGGTTGGTTCCTAGTCCCAGGTGGTGTGTACACATGTGTTCCGCGATGTTAGGATTTGGCCTGTGTGTCATATGTGGATGCAATGGTGGATGTGTAGTGTGCACGCGCTGGTGGGGGTTGTCCGCTTTATCCGCCCTTGCACTGTGTGCGCTGTTTGCGTGCACTTGTTGTGTGTGTGCCTACCTGCGTCTCCGCGGTACGTTGCGTCCTTGGTGGTGCATCAGCAGAAGCATGGGAAGGGCCTGCAGTGCTGGATTCATGCCCGGGGTGCCGCTTCTTCGTTGTCCGTGCTCTGCGTCCGTGTTTCCGCCTCTCTTTCACGTGCGGTGTCTCTTTGCCGTGGGAGCCGTTTGTTTGCGGCATCGTAATTTATGCGCCGGGCGGGACGTGTTTCGTCAGACGGTGTGTGTCAGTTGTGCTGCGCCGCTACGTGTGCGGGCGCACTTTGATGGCGGACGGTGTTGCTGGCTTGCCGGCGGTGTTTGGCCTGCTTTTCGCATCATAATTGGGCGGGCGTGTGGACTGCTGCGTGCCGGCGGTAACTGGTGGTTTTTGCATCCGCCAGCACGGCGGTAGTGCTTCCGCCCGCCATCGTAATGGGCCCCTTTGTCACTAAAATCCAATCCATATGTTTTTTGCAAAGCTTTTGATTTTTCAATATCCACTCCATGCATTTGTGCAACTTCAGCAAACCTTTCATGCAAGCTTTTTGCTCTCATTGTAATGTTTTTACACAAAAACAACTCTTCTTCCTGATATTTACTCAATCTCTCTGGACTAATCGTACCTAAAATAATTTCTTCCAAGTCTGCTTTCAATCTGCTCACGTCCATGTTTCTATTCACTTTATTTGACACCATCCCTCTAATCCATTCATCCAACTCCTCTGGCGATGGCCCTACTGATCCCCCTGAAGTAGTTGTGACTTCTTTCATATTCTGCACTAATCTTATGGGTTCTACTTGCACAATTCGCTTTGGGGTTTCCAATGACCTCTCTGCAATATCAATCAATGTTACCATCTCATTTGCTCCAACACCATTACTACTCCTAGCATTATTAACAGGCACTGTCAAAGAATGCACTTGTGAAATATGTTTACCCTCACTATACAATTGGACTATGGGACCAATTAACACTGGAACTGATAATGCCTCTGCATTTAAATTCATTTGATTAATTAATTGTGTCAAATCATCCTTTGCCTTATTAATTACTTCGACATTTCTCTCTCGGGAAGACTGAGAAGCTTCAATCTGAATCAAAGAAGCATTTGGAGTAATTCTTTCCTGTTGTTCCTGATATGGTGGAGGTCTGTATAATAAAAATTCATCTAATAATTCATCATCAATTTCATTTGGGTCTGGATCTGTACATTCCACATTATTATTTTTCTCTATACATTTTCCTCCAGCCTGATCCTCAACAACAACAACCGGATATAAACCTTCACCTCCTGCAATCACATCTCTCCTCCATCTTTTCATCTGAGCATCCGATTTCGCTTCTGAATATCTACTTACAGTATTTCTATATTTATTTGAAGATCTGTCTCTCTCTCACTTATACGCTTCATGTTCCCATTCCTTAAGCGCTTCAAACTGCATAGGTCTAGGATTTGGTCTCAATTGATTCATTTGATATCTCAAATTTTCTAAAATCCTTACATTAAAAGTACCATGCGCTGGGAAAGCCATATTTCCATCTCCTTCTGTATATTTCACCCAATTCTCCAACCATGTACATGTATGATATCCTCGTTCTAATGACATAAATGAAGCAGGCGTACCATCAGGTGGCACAGGAATTCCCTCTCTAATAGGTATGGGCTCATCCTTTCTAAACAAGGTCCTCATCATTCTCAACAACTTCATTCTATTTTCCTTTCTCACGCTATACTAAATTCAATAACAAACCAGAAAAACTCTTCCGTAATTCCACTCAGGATATTCGTTTGTGCTGCCCAATGCCAGCGCGACTCACACCAACCAACCAATAATATCACAACACTCTTTGATGATGTTTTTGCTAACTGACCAATGCCGGCTCTCTGTGACGTCAGTATAACTCCTACTACTGACTCTCCCTTTACAAAATATTATGGCAATGGATTACAAAATCTTTTTCAAAACATAAAATAGGATTAGAAACAACATAAAACAATCCTGCTTTGTCTGCACCACTAAAAAAGAGATAGATTCAATCACTCAAAGAAATTCTTTTGCTACCAGCGGAATATCGACCAGCGTTACTCCACTCCCAGGCAAGTGAAAACTCCTCGGGACTTCTTCAGTTGCGCCTTCCAAAGGTACCCAACAAATTTCCACTATTACTAACTTCAGAGTTCCCTATGCAATATTAACAACCTCTTTCGTTATTTAATATCACACCAGCAGACAAAATACTTCTCAGTGTGTACTATCCACACTATTCCTCTGCCCATTGGGCTAATAACATACCGGGATCTTAGGCAACTCCGTACCTGAATTTAAGGTCAAACAACGGACCACTCCATATAACAATAGTACAATATGTAAATCACCAAAATCATTCATTCCAATCTATTAATTTGCCAAATTAATTAATTAAACCATTCTCTGCTACCAAAACTGATCCAGCGATCAGGGACTAATAATTTTCATTACCTGGACCCAATTCAATACCCTACAAGTCTCTTTCACGCTGGGTGAGTGTAAACAAACTTACCAAATTTTCATCACCATATTATCCTCTTGTCATCTTTTGTGACGATGCAATCTTTATCATGTAATCAGGGTTTGGCAAAATAATAATTGGATCTAGAAATAAACTATTGTATACTCTTCATATAACCTAGTCAATAACACTAATAAAGACAAACTCATTTATGAGTTAATAATGTTTTATCTATAATAATGTGATTGCTCATCAAGTACAATGCAGCTCGAATCATAAATCACCATACAAGAGAAACATAAATGGATAATGACATAAGAACATCTCAAATGCAGCGCTCTAAGTGAGTGGAAAGGCGTAGAGACACAAAGTAGAGGCATAAGTCATTGCATGTGAGATCTGTTTTTCAGTGTTTAATGGTGTCTGTTAGTTTTAGCTGAAGTTTAGATTTTAATAGAAGTATTTCCCTTGTTTTCTCTGCTACACATATGTAATTCAGTTTACGAAACATCTCATGCCATAACGTATCCAGTAAACAGCATTTGTAACTGGTGAACTGCGATTTCCACCTGTAATGACTCTCTTTTCCAAAGAAGGGACTTCAGAATTGTGCGCACATGGCTCCTAATGTTTGTTATAACCAGCTCCTTAAAAACGTTTTAGATGTGGCTGAAGATGGGGAGGTACACGATACAGATAGAGGAAGTGTCTCTGATGAGGGTGGCAACAAGCGTGAGCGGGGGCATAGAGAGGAAGGACTATAGCAGGGGACTTGGAGGGACCGCCTGACCTTTTCCTGTGCACAATAAGTCTTCCGCCCATTCTGCCATCCTTTCCCCTCTTTTTCTCCCCCCCAGTCACACTTTACACCCTCCCCCCAATTTATAAGCTGATTGTATCTCAGAACATCCTCTGTATGTGTATGGTGGCAACCTGGAGCTGTGCTCTACTCATTGGGCTACTGTTGATCAAAGGCCCGGGACTCTCCCCCCCTCAAATTGACGTCTACCTGCAGCCACATGTGGCAGCTCACTAGAGACAGTTAGTACAACTGGTTATGCTGTTCTTCATTTTAGTCCGTACCATGTTAGGGGGGAGCTGGCTTGTGATTTATATTGTTCTGCTGCGATTTGTGAGACCAACGGTCTGCTCCCACGGGGTGGTGAAGGGAAACCTTCTTTCATAGGCTGATCTGTAGACACATAGCGCTGTTACTATGCAAATTATCCTAGCTCTAGCCATTGTGTGATGTTTTTCTATTATGTACTTAGGTGTTCATTACGATGGCGTGCGGATGACACACTAGCTGTCTGGAACCGCCCGAAATTAGGTAGACGGTTCCGACCTCAGTATTACGATGTACATCCATTTTATAATGGCAGCTTGTGCGGCGGGCAGAAAAGTTCTGCAGCACAAGCTGCTATTGTTAAATGGATGTTTTTAAACATCCCTGCACTGTGTGGCAGGCACCTCACTGTGCCTGCCACACAGTACAGGGATGATTAGGGGGGCAGCATAGGTTCCCCCCAGACCCCATAGCAGATGGCCGGGGGGGAAGGGGGCTATGCTAGGTGCCCCAAAGACATTTTTCAACAGCCTTTCCATGTCCAAAATCCTATTGTGCATCTCCCGGAAGTGGCTCATGTTTCCACCGTTATAAGCCCCTTTTAAATGTGACCCTTAATTGAAAAGTTTTACCATTACTTTTAGTCCTTTAATGACTAAGGGGCCTATTACGATGTCGGCACCATCTCGGTGTGAGAACCGACCGACCATAGGTCGGCAGTTCCGCACACCTTATCACGATGTGATCTCAATGGGAGCTTGTGCTACGGGCGGAAGCCGGAGGGCCAGGGGAGAATGGTGCCCTGCTAGGGGCCCACAAAGACACTTTCCGACAGCAGTTCCTTGTCAGAAAGGCTGACATGGAATGCTGTTGGAAAGTGCCATCATAATCCCGAAGGTGGAAACGCCTTCCTAAAGAGATTATGTGCCCTTTCCGACTGGCCGACGGGCTCAAAAGCCAGTCGATTTTCCCGGCTGGTTTACACTCCGACCGCTGACAATATAATTCAGCAGTCGGAATGTAAACTTATCATGTAGATTGAAAAGCCTCCAACGAGCGGTCAGAGGCTTTCCGACCTACATTATAATCAGGCCCTAACTTGCTGGTTTGGACCACCTAAAATATTCATGCAAATATTCCCAACTGTCATGATCCAGCGCACACCCTCCCTAAAGCCACAGGAGTTGGATTTTTAACCCCTTGAAGCAAGGACGCAGCTCAATGCACACATACAAATTAGAAATCCAGTTAGACTGAGACCAATGCACCACCATCTGAGCAGTACTATGCAGGTGGTGCTTGATGAGATAAGGGACACAGTGGAACTCCAAACCCTCTTTTGTGAATGAATAACATACTTAAAACAGCACTAAGAAACACAGGGTAAAATGTTCATTTCTAAAACCCAAGTCTAGTGCATAAAATAAAAATGATAACCACACAGAATGAGAAAATAAATGCAGCAATGCATGACATGGCCAGTGAAAACAATGTGAACATTCCTAACATGGTTAGTCCATTCCTAGAAACCTAACACCCTGTTGCTATTTCTAAGTGTTATGCTAAAATGTAATAGAAACCTATAAATCAAGCTCCTTGGGATGGATTGCACAGCACACCTGCTCTTAGTAAACAATAGCTGTTTAGCTATTCTCTGTCACAGTCCATGCCCGGGAATGATAAGCAGTGCTGGACTGAAGGCCACTTCTCTGAAGTTCTCCCTGAGCAGCCCACTACTGTCTCTGGCTGCCACTGCAAACCGGTGTGACTAGCGGCTTGATAGTTCTGTTGCGAAGCCCTTCAATTACTTATCACATACCAGGCTTTTCATAATATCTGACTGCTGATTTTATCTCATGTTTATACAATTTGAGATACTAAAGCCTCAATGAGACAAAACAAGTATGGTGATAAATGTGCCATCTGAATTTACACATAGATAATTTGTCTATATAACTAAACATGGCAACCTTCACTGCAAGTATCCATATTGTTATGGCAGTGACTATAGTGAAAGCAACACAAATATGTCAGCCTGGATAGGAGGCAGACATAATACTAACACTTCAGTGCAGTCTAAACCTTCACACTTTGGGGCCGATTCCGATCTCGGCCGGTAGGGCTCCGAATCGGATTCGGCTTTACCGGATCCGATTCGGAGCCCTATTTCCCGACCGAATCGTACGTGCGTCCGGGCGAGCGAGTACGATGCGTGCGCTCGCGAAATCTCCGACCGACTCGTTCGCAGGACCCGACCGCTCCGACCGACTCGCACGGGGACGACTCGCACCGCGCAATGGAGACGTTCCCCGGCCGGGTAAGTACGATGCGCACCTCGACCGCTCCGACCGACTCGCGCAGTCCGGCTCCAAGGAGCTGTCGGAGCCGCACTTTGGGGTCCGTGTCGGACCCCCTGGAAGCGTAGGCACGTGAGTCGCACACAGGGGGGACCCATGGGTCCCCCTACACGTGCATGTACGGCGCGACCCGCATTGACGCGAACACGCTGTAGGGGCGCCCTTGTTCGCGTCGTGCCCATTGAGTCAATGGGAGCCCGTGTACGCGTCGTACGACTGGCTCCCATTGACTTCAATGGGAGTCCGATCGAATCGAGTCCGATGGCATACGTGCGCATCGTACTCATTCGGTCGGGCTGCTAGAGTCCGATTCGGTCGGGAATCTCTCCGGGTCCGGCTCGGTCGGAGAGATTTCCGGCCCGAATTGGAATCGGCCCCTAAGTAGTAGAAAGAGATAAAATGATGTGCAAGCAAACATAATTAAAATAGACAGGTCTCAACGGGACTTGTAACAGTGTTCACGACACAACCACATTTTAACGCAGTTTAAATGTCACTTGATTCTAGGTAAATACTTAACATGTTGAGAATTTGAAATATGACAATCACTGTGTGATTTTGGTGCAATGCAGTTTGTTCTTGGTCCCATTTTGACCGGTTTGCCCCAGTTCTGTGTGATTTTGGCCCAATGCTATATAATCTTGGCCCAGTGCTGTCTCATCCAGGGAAAGCTTTATTAGACCTTAGTTAACCCCTAGGAACCTTGATGCTGAGACACACAGAACAGAATTACTGTATGGAATTACATTCTGCCTAGTTCATAATGGGCTGGTTTGCCAGCAGCTGTTTTTTATGAGGTGTTGGAGAACAAGACACAATTTTGGTCGGTAGTTCAATCCAGAACAGTCATATGAGGCTTTGGCTGCAGCAATAGCCAAGCCTCTTGGACTGATTTTTTTCTGAGAGCATGGAGCATACAATGCTGCTCCCTGACAGAAAGTGTTTCCTTTCCATCCCATAATCCCTACAACCACCTTCCTCACTCCCCACCCCACCCAGAGGCTGAATCATACATTTCGGGAAATCTATATATGTTAGACCCAATTGAATTGGGAATCCTCTGTGGTTTTAACAACCAGAAAATGCAATTTCAAATGGTAACTCCCCATTCCATGGGACAAAACCTGGAATTTGAAAGTACTGGTGTTGATTTACTGCACAGTACTTGAAAATGAATTTACAGTTACCAAAGCTGTCTTCTTTGTACATACTTATGTACTATAAGGTGAATGCACTGGCCTAGTACTGTAAATGAGAAATACCTATACCACCACTTAAAATTTGATAATTGCATATTTAATTTTTATACATTATGGGTTTTGCGATTTTTATGCTTATCACCTAATGAAACAATTAATGGATTTTTGTATAAGTTAAGCATACATTTTCATTTTGTAAACAATATCCATGAACATAGGTCGTATCGATGCAGATGATCTTGGGCTTAGAAGACTGCTTCCCCCACACCCTGGGCTGTTTGCACCTGAGCAAGGGAGGGGGAACTGAGTGTGTCAACAGTTGCTGTACCTGGGAATCCCGCATCTCCACAGGGCATCCAAGGTCAGGTCCCAGGTCTGACATGAATACTGTAAGGATATTACTCTTTTTGTATTGTCACCCCTAAAGTTTTGGACTGACGCTTTTGCTTTTTCGACTCTGTAAGTGCATTGAAGCCTGTTAATTAGACCCTAGTGCCAGTGTCCTGACCCTAAGACGTTTATATTTTTTGGGCTTATACCCAATTGGCGTTAGCTAGCTTACTTGCAAGTCCCTAGTATATTGTCCCCAGGGTACCCATGGCCTGTACGTTAGAGAGTCACCCCAGGGATTGCAGGACTGTTTGTGCCACCCTGGGCGTGACACAGGTAAAACATGGCCCTCAGTCTGCCTCTACAGACTGAAAGGGCAGTTTTAAACTGCTAACTCGACTTAGCCATTTAAAAGAATGACAAAGGCCCAATCCTCCCTTTTTAATATATGTATCACCCCTAAAGTAGGCCTATTAAGCCCTAAGGCAAGGTGCTGTATATTAGAAAGTGAAACATGTACTTTCACATGTTTCAACAGTAAAAGCCCACAATTATAATTTTTCTGTGGAAAAGACTAGTAGCACTGAGTGCAGAGCTACTGGCTGACACCTCAGCCCTCCTAGCTGCTGAATGGCAATACTAAAGTCAGTACTGTAAGGTATCAAACAACTTGTTACATTAAGCCCGACTTGGTGCTCAAGGCAAAATGAATGTGACTTGTTGCTGTGTGCAGCTTTTACAAAGTTGCCACTTTGTTACCAAAGTCTCCTTTGCCCAATCACGGGGGCACACGGGGTTTGTCTCTGAGACAGCTTTCTGTCTTCCTGAGGAGACGAGTAAATGACTCTCAGAAAAGGACACAATAGAAGCCTGCGTGGGGTAGAAGTGTTACCTCTCCCTCTCAGGAAGCCACACAGGTGTTGGCCCAAAAGACGAGCTTCAAAGGGCAAGTCGCCTTTGAAGGGCAAATGGCAAACAATTGGAAGAGGGGCTGCTCTATTGTTTAGGTAGACCAGTTGGCGCTAGGGACAGAGAGGGGAAGCCAGTTGTCTAACCTTTTTTCCAGGGGCATGTAGCCCTCGTTGGTAGTTATATCGCTGGGTTGGGCTAGGGAGCTCTGAACACTGATAGAGGGGTTCTACCATGTTTGAAGTGGGCAAAATGGAACCTCCTAAAACAGCTAGATACCTCACTTCACAGGAAGTAGTCATCAGGAGGGAGGGAATCTGGTAGCCTATTGGCTAGTGGCTGCAACCTCCCCTGAGGCATTCTCTGAGCATAAGAAGGGCACCCCTGGCACCCAGAGCTCAAATCTTGTTGGATGGGAGAAGAGGACCGAAGAAGTACTGCCATGCTGCACCAAGGACCAGGCGAAGAGAGTGACGTGAACTGCACCTGCAGCATCTGGTGGCTAGCAAAGGAAGGGATTGTGCCTGCTGTCTGCTGGGCCCTGGAGAGCCATCAGAGTACTGCTTGGTCACCCAGAAGAAGGCAAGTTACCACCAAAAGAAGGGAATGGCTTAAACCGCTGTACCGGGCTATTGGCTCCAAGCTCAAGAGGACTTCGAAGGACATCGTCCCCTGTGGCCAGGATCGCCTCACCAAGCATGTGGACTGAGAAGTAGCCCCAGGAAAACCCCCGTTGACTGCACAGCCTCTTCAGCATCCTTGAGCGTCTTCAGCATTCTGCATCCCATGCATCAGGACCACTCCATAGAAGTCAATGAGAAAGAGTCACTGATGCTGGATCTGGACTGGAGACTGCTTTTCTCGCTGAGGTTTCTGTGGGCCTTGCTGGTTCCCCTGACTGGCTCCCGGCCAGAGTTGGACGTCTAACGAAACTCTAGGTAACCGCATTGATACTTACCCAAATTTTCTTGGAAAACTTTCTTAGTCTTATATTTGTTAAATTAGCCATGGCTTGCTTGTGGTTAAATAAAATACTGTGATTTACTATATCTTGTAATTTCTGTATATCCCGAACCCTCAGGTGGATGTTTTTAGTTTGGAATCTAAAAATGCATAAAAATCTAATCTATTTTTATAAATCAGTGTTGGATTTCTTGAGTTTCTTGTTTCTTTCTTTTTCAGTTGTTTGTTTCTTTTTAAATGCTTTGTGCATGCCTGACTGCTCAGAGCCACAGCTACACAGGGTTGAGCTAAGGTTTAACAAACAAACCCTGATTGGTCCTAAAGGGGTTAGTAGTGTATTACACAGTGAGGTTACACAACCACACTATATAATACACCCCATTTCCTCACACAGACGCTCATGGAATAGAACCGATTACATCATATGGTAATCCTGTGCTTTCGGGCCACTTACATTCTTCATCCCTCCTCCCAGCTCCATCTGCCCACACCATTCCCAGAGCTCTCATGGCTCTAAACTACACTTAGGATCTCAGTGTTTAGCATTTAGGATGAACTGTTTTTCTGCTGATCCAGAGGACCCAGGTCCAATGCCCCCCAAATTGATGTCCTCTTCTCTTTGGTCCAATCAAGGTCAGATGGTACCCGGAGACCAGACACTGCAGAAGGACTGTTTATGTTTCATCACAGCTCTGGTTACTGTTTTAACAGAGGATCAGTTTCAGTTACCTACGAATGTAGCACTCAGTGTGCATAAGAATACTACCTGTGTTCCTCATCTGAGAAAGGGCAAGATTCAGGGTACACTCCAAAAGTTAACTTATACATGGAGAACAAAAACAGTAGGCAGTCACTAGAGTCAGCCAGGACACTCCTCCCAGGAGGTTGTCCCAGTTGGCAATCACCAGAGAGAAATTCAATTACATAGGACCCCAAAATAAAGGGTTCACAGTCTATTTCTATGCATTGTGGGAGAGGAGGCAGACTACCTTGTGACTGCAGAATGATGACTGCAACTTCATTCCTTTCAAATGAGAAACCCCTAAGCCTCCAAATTCCTACATACATCAAGCGTTAATGTGCATGCTGCCCCGAAAGACATGTCTGGGACCAGTTCAGATCCTCACACACTGTTGCAGCTTTTACATTTCCTTCTATTTCATCAGGGAGGACCAAAAGGGAAACTATTGACCATATGACCCATGGAGACAAGGCCACACAGATTGAGAGGTATCCACATCCCAAAGATTTTTGAACTGTCATTTTCAGCCCCGTTTCACCATAAGCATTGCCTTTCAACCTCATATGGCCATCCGCTACAGGATCTTTAGTTGCATACTTACTTATCTAATTTGTGGCTGCCTTCATGCCCATTGTTTCATCTCTGGAACTCAGGGCCAGATGCAAAAACCTATTGGGCCATGTACATAACCTATTTAGCGAGTCACAATTTTTTTGCGACTCCCTAAATAGGTTTTGCGACTCGCTATTTGGAAGGGGCGTTCCCTTCCAATTAGCGAGTCTCAAAACCATGTACAAATGTTTTGCGACCGCATTTGCGGTCGCTAAACATTGGCAATTACCACCTACTTCAAGTAGGTGGTAATGCATTCGCAAATGGGAAGGGGTCCCCTTTGCAAATGCATGCAAAATTATTTTTTAAGGGCAGGCAGTGGTTCCAGGGACCACTGCTTGCCCTTGAAAAATGAAACAAAAATTTGGCTTTATTTTTAAGTGCATCCCGTTTTTCTTTAAGGAAAACGGGCAGCATTTCAAAAAAAAAAACCTGCTTTATTTAAAATCAGTCCCAGACATGGTGGTCTGCTGAGCCCAGCAGGCCACCATCCCTGGGAGGGCTGGCATTCCCAATGGGCTCGCAAATTGCGAGAGGCTCATTAATATTAATGAGCCTCGCAATTTGCGACCCCGTTGGGAATTGCAAACAGTGTTAAACACACTGTTGTACATTTCATTTAGCGCCTCGCAATTTGCGACTCGCAATGTGTCGCAAATTGCGAGGCGCTAAATGAAATGGTCGTACATCTGGCCCTATGACTCTGGCTATTATCATGTGCTCACTGATCCAAGGCAACACCAGCAACAACTCACAGCCTTTTCTTCTTGCTACTTTGCCACAGACTATGTTTAAAACTTCACAACGTTTGCTAAGTTTCCCAGTCATCATTATCTGAGTATAAGAATCCAGTTGTGAACCAACAGTCGTAGAAACTAAAGTAGTAGAGTGCTCCAGAACAAGTATGTCAAACATTTGATGATAGCAAAAAACCTTAGGCCACTGAAATCTCATTGGGCACCACGGTGACTGTGGGGATAGTTGTGGATGTTTGCCCGCACTAATGTTCCCTTTGGTAGGCAAAGAAAGAGGTAGTTATTTATATTCCTTCTTTCACATTATTTCAGTGCCACATGTTTTTTATGGTACAGTCCCAAGCCTCTGGTCCTCATTGAATATGTAGAGGCCGGTAGGCATCTCGTCTCAGTGCACCTGGTAACTCTGAAAAATAGGAATCAGCTGCCACCAGCCAAAGCTTTGTGTAAATGTAGTAACTGGAGTTACCCGCCTAGAGCAAGGGGTACAGAGACCAAGGGAGAGCTACCCACTTAGTGCTTTTATAAAGATGGTCCACAGGACACTTATCTGAAGTTTGATTATCAGGAACCCCTTAAACTATATAAAAGAAAAATCAGGCAGAGAACTTCAGGAACAAAAGCAAAAAAAGAAAGAAACACCAGCCGCACCTATTGTTAGGTTCTTTCAACGTGACAGGTGTGTTGCCAAGAATGCTTCCAGTTCTCACTTGCTGATGACACCCCAAATTCATATTCCACCTTGCTGCTTCACAAACTTTCCAAAAAAGAAGGTGAGGGACACTCATCCCGCACCCCCCCCCCACACACACACATACACATGCAACAGTAGGGTAGACAAAAGACCACAAACTCCCTTGGAATAACTTATTGTCACCCCATCCCTTTCCATTCACATGCGCATGATACTCACTACGTTGACAGTCTGTTTACTCACCATGAGGCTTAGGGATGGAAAATAAAGCTCACATATGGTGTTGAGACATAATATCGAGTTGGAAATATCGACTTGCAAACATATTGAGTCAAAAATATTGTGACATGGAAATAACGTCAGCAAAATTATCGTTGTCAAGAATATCGATTTTAAGGTAAGTAATATCAATTTTCAAAATATTTAAGTCATTAATATTGATTACAAAAATATAGGGACTAATGACCGCCGTATTACAATGACATTGGTTGGAGTTTACACCGGCCGGGGAATCTGACTCGGTTCCAACGGGCTCAAGGAGCCCGTCAACCAGTCTGAAAAGACTCATAATCCCTTAAGGAAGGCCCACCTTCGCACCCAGCCCAACCAAACCACCTGAAACTCTGCTTTCATGACAGTGAGTGGAAAGGTACTGGCAAGATGGCTGACACTGGTGACTGGTGTTTGGAGCACAAGGCCTTGATGGGAGTTGTGGTCAAGTCAAACACCATGCACCAGTGTGGATAATGAGTTGAAACAATAAGCACATCACTCACACCATGATTACAAAATTACTGGGAAATAAACAGAATGTGAATGTGTAGGCAGCCACACCTATGTGACTGCTGATTTATGGACTGTGTCCAGTACACAGGCCAGACAAACGCAAACATTAGGATCTAAAGAGTGCGTATGTCGGTGACATTCTACAGATTTGGAGCACACTAATCCACCAGTGTCATCTACAGATACACTTTAATTTTAGTGGACATGTCATAAGAACTAAACAGAACATGCCCATTTCTGCACATAGGTGTAGCTGATTACCAATCCACATCTTGTTAAAGTCTCATTGTTAATCTCAAACATAGGAGACCATCATGGATAAAGGAGGCCAATCAATCATCCTAAACTTTTTTTTTTGTCCAGTTATTGACATAATGGGTACCATTTGAGGTGCAGTGGACATTCATATAATTCACTGTCATTTTTGTACCCACAGGGTGAGCTGGAAACGCCCACTGATGATGACAGCCAGGCTCAGCCTCGAAGCCAGAACTAGTTCACCGGCGTTGAGGACTCCCCTGCATCCTCGGACGAGGAGGAGCAACCAGGCCCATCAGGTTTGGGTCGGCAGACAGCACCAGCATCTACAGCAGGATCCACAGCGAAAACTCCCACCTCAGCCAGCAACACTCAGCTGACCCCTACCCTGACAGACACAGCAGCAACCGGAAACAACACCAGCACAGCAACAGTGAGCACTGTGGAGTTGACAGACAACAACAACATAGTCAATGAGGAAGGAGGCTCAGGGTTGACTGTGCCAACGGAAACTGCATGCTCATGGGAGTAGGGGTGGTGGGAGGGGTCGTGTGGATCCACGCTATCGATCAGCTGGTGCTACAGATGCGTACTCAATGCCTACAAGGGGTACCAGGAACAAAGGGGCCAGGTTGTTCAATACCTCAAGAACATCGAACAGCTGCAGGCCTCCCAAGACCAAAGAATGGCCCGTTTTAACCAACAAATGGACGAGATCATAGGGATGATGAGGGATATTGGTACCAGCCTCCACCAGCTAGCTTGTTAGCAAAGTACCTCTCCCTGTGTGCCTACTCCAACTGTGCCAACAACATCTGCACAAGCCACAGGGAGGGATGTTGAGCCAGGTGGAGATTCCCCGATACTCCAGGAGCCTGCACCTGTGGTTCCCCCAGCCAAAAGTGGGGAGGGGCATCCGAGGAAAAATACGGGACTATCAGATGGCAATGCACCACCCCCAGCAAGTAAAAAAGGCGCACATGATATCATCCATTGTGTGCCGAGCGTTCACTTTGTTGACTGTCCATACAAACTGTTCCACATCTGATGGAGGGTCAAAGTTGGACTTTGGACTTAAATAATTGTGACTAGGCTCTTTTGGATTTCATCAGCAAACACTCTTAACTCTAATCAGCACTATTTTCTGTTTTATGATCACATCACTATTGCGTGGCTTCACCTATGCACTATGTAGGTCAAAATAAACCACTTTACACAGCAATACTAGCTTATGTCTTGTTTTTGACTTAAAATTCAAAATCTTGTCATCACCTTTTCATCATAACGATGAAAGTGCCACCAACATAGGGAATCAAGTACTTGTAAGTAGTAAACTAAGTGCCACTAAGAAAAAGAAATTTTGAACAACAAGATAGATATACACAATCAGAGTATCAAACTGTACTCCATGGTACATATTCACAGGAAGTCAATTGTATACACAACTATCACTATTTGCCAGCCCAATCAACAATCATTGTTAAACAACTAGTTCAACAACTTAGATTAGAACTTCTTTGGGTGTGTGATATCAGAAAATGCACACCTCAATGTGGAACACATTTTTATTGTGCAGATACAACCTGGTGCCTGAACACAAACTACAATTCTATCACACAGTACTGAAAGGCACTAATACCAAAAACACTAGACTATTATGTCACAATGAAGTGCGTACCAGGGAGTTCAGCAATATTTCCATGTCGATCTCTGTCACAGCATCACGTCTTGTGAGGTCACAACTCTCTTAGTCCACTCTGTAGATGACATGGCAAAGTACACTGGGAAAAAAGCATAATGAACAAAGTTTAGCAATCATAACTAATGTCTCACAAGTCAGAGAAGTAAGATACCTCAGCCACAACAATGTCATTGTTAACACTAGCTAGGCTTCACTGAAACCCTGTACATGTAAATTTTAACATTTCAAAAACAAGTCTCCAAAAAACTTCAGGACACTTATTCTACACTCTTAAGCACACATACATATTGTCCATCAGCAGAATTACGAAATTGAATCCAAGACTGCTTATAAGATGGCAATAAAAGCCTATCATTCTTCATGTAACACTGCCAGAGCGGAATATGTGAATACCATCATACATAACGCTCAGAATAGTTCTAAGATTCTGTTTAAAGCAGTTAAAAGTCTGTCAGGTGCAGACAATCTACCTGCCCCTCCTACACTTACTGAAGCACAATGCGAGGATTTGGCCGAGTTTTTCCTCGGAAAAGTGGAAAAAATGTATTCGAATCTTAATGCTAAGCAGGATAATATGCTACCTTCACCCATGAAAATTCTTACAATATCTAGTACAGCAGAGCAGCTGGATATTCAGCTTGATGAATCTAGTACTAAACTTGAGAATTGGGCATTATTGGATATTATTTCCTTTAAGCAGTATTTAAACAGCCTTAAATCAGGATCACCTAGAGATCAGCTCCCAATTAGTGTAATGCAGAAACTGGATTTACCTGTTTTAAAAGTCATTATGGAGCTACTTAATGCTTCCATTCGTGAATCCACAATCCCTGCTGAGTGGAAGCATGCGATGGTCCTCCCGCTTCTCAAAAAAGCAAATGCCGATCAGGCACAACTGTTTAATTTCCGTCCGATTTCATTGCTTTCAGTGTACTCAAAATTTTTAGAAAAACATATTAATATTCAATTAACTAATTTTGTCACCTCCCAAAAGTTTCTACATCCTTCTCAGTCTGGCTTCCGGGCAGGTTTTTCCACCGAAACCGCTCTTCTTGGAGTCACTGAGATGCTACGTGGCCATTTGGATGCTGGGAACACTGCGTCACTATTATTGCTTGATCTTAGTGCCGCCTTTGACACGGTGTCCCATTCCGTGTTATTGAAAGCTTTGTGCGGTTTGGGTGTTGAAGGTCCAGCCCTAGATTGGCTTCGCGACTTCCTGACTAATCGTACTTTCCAGGTCTTTTCCTCTGATGCTGCTTCAAAAACCTTTTCTTCACCTTATGGAGTTCCTCAGGGGTCCGCTCTGAGCCCATTATTGTTCAACATCTATGTTAAGCCTTTAGCAATTATTGCTGAAGAAGCTGGGCCGTCGATTTTTTCCTATGCCGACGATACTCAATTAATTTTTTCATTGTCGGCGGATAGGACTTCCAAGACATCATCTCTCCAAATAGGTTTGAGGAATATTGCAGGTTGGATGCAAGCTAACTTATTACAACTTAACGGTGAAAAAACAGAGGTTCTAATTCTGGGTAAGAATAAGGACCTTTGGGGGCCTCAACACTGGCCGTCTGAAATGGGAGTTTTCCCTCAACCTGCTAGCCAAGTACGTAATCTGGGGGTCATCATTGACGATCAACTATCTATGAAGCAGCAAGCAGTGAAGGTGGCATCTACCTGCTTCACCATCCTAAAATGGCTTAGGAAAATTCTGTGGATGTTGCCTAACTCTACTCAACGTACGGTAGTCCAGGCCCTTATTACATCTAGGCTGGACTACGGCAACATCCTGTACCTGGGTGCTAATAAGGATGTAACACGGAGATTGCAGATGGTGCAAAATGCAGCGGCAAGAATGCTCTGCCAGCTCCCTAGAAGGTCCTCTGTCTCAAGCTCTCTCTGTGATCTTCATTGGCTTAGGGTGGAGAAGCGTGTGATATTCAAAGCCCTATGTTACATGTTTAAGGTTAAGTCGGGCAGTGCCCCCCAATATTTAAAGGCCATTGTTCAACCCTACATACCATCACGCTCTCTTCGCTCGTCTACCCAGGTGAAGTTTTCGGTTCCCAGGATCAAACTGTCTCGCATGGGCGGACGGTCTTTTTCTTACTTGGGTCCTCAGTTGTGGAATTCTCTTCCTCTTTCTCTTAGGAACGAAAACATCCTTAGTAATTTTCGCAAACATTTAAAAACGTGGTTGTTTAACCAATAATTTGTGGGTAATTCTTTTAATTAGATTCTGCAACTTTTGCTTTTCTCCTTTCTCTGTCAAGCGGCGCCGGGAAACCTTTGTGGTAGCTGTGCGCCTTATAAGATTAATTAACATAACATAACATAACATCAGCTACACAACAAAAAATCATTGGTGTTTAGTCACCTCCTCTCATTGCATACTTACAGTCATGTGAAAAGATTGTGGATAAGCTATTTTCTCAACTACACTCCATCATCATCATCACCACTGTCATCTTTTCCCAGTCCTGGATCCTCCATCGGTGGCACCTGCTGGTCTCCTTCGTCCTCAATTAGAGGTATGTTCGTACGTATTGCTATGTTGTGTAGCATGCAGCAAGCCACAATTATCTGGCACACCTTTCCTGAGGCATATTGGAAGGCTCCTCCTGTCTTATCCAGACAGCATAATCTTGACTTCAGGAGGCCAAACGTTCGCTCGACTATCCACCTGATCCGGCCATGGGCCTCATTAAAGTGCATTTCTGCTGGGCTGACTGGGTTGCACAGTGGTGTTAGTAACCATGGCTGGTTGGGGTATCCAGAGTTTCCTACATTGAACACAGAAAATAGTTCAGTTGTCAAACAACATATCACTTTCTGACATACAAACCACACACACTACAACATTCATATACAACATCACCTACCAACAAGCCAGGCTCGTTCAGGATGCAGTTGACTCATCAAATGTGGGATGATGCTGTTACGCAGGATATATGCGTCATGTGCAGACCACAGAAATCTGGCACAGACGTGTGAAATGCACATGTCCGGCAAACACACCACACCTTGATGGAGTGGAAATGCTTCCTGTTGCAATACACCTGTTCCTTGGCCTGTGGTGGTATCAAAGCAACATGAGTGCCATCAATTGCTCTAATTACATGGGGTACTCATCCAAATGCATAAAAATCACCCTTGATGGCATCCAATTCTCCAGGTCTCGGAAACATGATATAGCGGTCCATGCATCAGGTCAATGACTGCAACACATCCCCAAGAACATTACTAAACATGGGCTGGGACATTCCACCTGATGTTGCCACTGTGTATTGGAATGTTTATGTGGCAAAGAAATATAGTGCTACCATCACCTTGGGAGTTAGTGCAGTTGGAGAGGTGCACTGAGGGCGCAAATAAGGTACCAACTGCTGGGACAAATCATCGATTGATGCCCTTGTGAGATGGTATTTCTTGATAATGTCTCACTCTTCCAATGTTTGGAGGTCTGGAAAGGGCCTGTACACAGGATGATGCCTTCCAGCTCCTCCGCGATACCTATGTGTAGAGTGTATACACAGTTGGTGTCATTTCAAAATGCAACAAGCAACATGCACTTACACCAACAGCAAAGAGCAATTAAAAACACATAACACTCCATTACAGTGAAATACACATTTCAATGATCAATGTCATCCTTAGATACATATCACAGCATACATGTAATTGCTAAACATGTATGAAAGGTTTGGTGACACAGTAATTATAGTGCAGTAGTGCAATCTTCACTAGTGTCAGTTATTGTTTATGCCAAATCAAGCAAGAGCCCCTCCAAAAGTCACAAGTCAAGAAGCCTAGACTTATGTTTGTGTTATCATCTATATGATTCATCTGTACACACAATAGGATCATGTAATGCATGACATCTGGGACACCACATACATCTAGCGTATCACAATGCAATATATGCACACTAATGTCACAGGGTGGACACAGTCATGTTGTCATGTCGGCATTCCACAAACAATTACATACCCAAATAATTTACAATGTGGGAGTGTCAGAAAATGGCGTTGTACACTTCAGTGTAGCACACAAAGAAGTCCTAGAAACTCACATATCAGAGCTAAGTGTATGTTGGCTGTTTAATGATAGAGTGTAGTCATTCCTCTGGGAATGTAGTGTCCAGGACTTTAAACAAACACCCCCTTTCCATATGCACATCACATAGATCGCACACTGGGTCACACTCTCCTGTAATGCAGTAACTATGTTTAAACTGTACTTGGAATGCACCAATGACGCATGTTGACTGTTATAAACCCTAAGTACCAAAATGGCATAGTTTTATTTCATGTTGGGATTAGCCTCCCAATCAGTGTGTCATGTGCCCCTCAAGGTTAGCTCATCATGGGAGTGCGAGCGTTTCAGTTAGATGTCCCTTTCACCAGAAAAATGCTGCATCCAGGCATGGAATATCACAAACTCACCACATTTACAAAGGTGTTTGCACCGCAAGACCGATTTTTTAAAGGTCACGGTAGGTGGATCATAACCAATCGGACACAGCCATAGGCTTGGTGGAAGAGGTGTGGCACCGCGGCCAGGGCGACTGACACTGGAATCTGGGGCTCACGGTTTGATCCCCGGCACCGGCGGCAGGTCAGCGCAGCACCATGTGACTCTGGGCAATAGATTGCTTAATCTTCCCGACGGCCCCCAGCGCCAGGATGCCTTCGGGTAGCTGTTCGCGCTTTACAAATACTGGATTTTGTTGTTATGGTGACAGTTGTGGATCTGGGATTGTGTCCGCATCGCCTGTAAACCGACGTGGTAAACTTCCATTAGTCATGTATCAAAGTTACTCTCGGACCGCAGATATTTTTTGAACTGCACGGTAGGCATGGTGTCAGTAAGCAATGGAATGCATTGGACAGGTTCGGGAAATGCGACCGACGCAGACCTATCGCTTAGGCTGCCTGGACTGAAGACAGCCTATGTGGTCTAGATATAAGTCGGTTCCCTAGAGAGTTCAATTTCCTGCACTAACTGCATTATTCCAGGACCTCCCCAAATCTCTGCTGCTGTCCACATCCTCTGGGAGCTACAATGTTTCACTGTACAGGGCGCAGGGCGCAGGGCGCAGGGCCCCAGCCTTCAAAGTTGAGGAACTCAAGGTGCTGGTGGACATGCTCCTGCCCCAGTACAGGCAGCTATTTGGCACACCAGAGGAGCAGGTCAGTGATGATCAGACAGCATTGTTAGTTTACATGTGCAATAACTATGCACTTCTGGCATTAGGAATGCTAGAAACAGCTATTTAAACCTGATTTTAAAACTTGCAAAGTGTGTATGTAACTGTTCTGGGCAAGTACACTGCTGTAGATGTGTATGTACTGGTGTAAACATCACATCACTGTTCTCATGGGTAAGAATCATCACTGAATGCTTATGAAGTGCACAGAATACCACTAAGTAAACTTTTAGACAGTTTGGGCAAGGTCTTCATGACCTATGTGTACAAGTATTTGTATATGTACATTTTGCAGGTGAACTTAGGGTCTGTCACCATGTCATCCTTACAGGTCAACTCCCATCAGAAGGTCTACCTGTGGAGAACCATCGCCGGGAAGGTGTGCTCCGTGGGGTCACACGTCAACGCAGTGCCCACTGCAGGAAACGGTGGCAGAACTTGAGAGGCTGGACCCAGAAGATTGCAAGAGTCTAGTTGGGCCTGTCACATGCAGGCAGGAGGGCCTGTCACATGCATGCGGTGGTCTTTCAAGACCCAGATGGGCTGTTGAGAGCCAGACAGCAGCAAGGAGGGGGTGAGTATGTACTAATAAACAAGAGCGGGAGTGAAGAGGTGAAAACAGAAGGTGGACTCGTCCTCCTCTATACGTCATGAAAAACCAAAAATAATCCACCCTGAACACAACAAATGATAATATCCTTCCAAAGTATATTTACCACTGTTCATGAAATGTGTGTTCCCTACCAATGTATAGGGAAACACAATGTGTTGTTAAAATAACCCTCACCCACCAAAAGGTCCCTTGGTGGCATGCTTCATCATTGGGTTCTTCCCGCCCCGCTGCGGGCGGGGCGTGCTACGACCGACGAAGACGCGGGAGCACTTAGGAGTGAATATACTATGTGTAATGTGAAAGTCGAAGGGTCAGAGTGAGAATAGTGAAGTTAAAAAATACCTAGCTATGTGGAAAACTAATATTTAATACTCCTTCTAGCTGGTATTGTTAAAAAAGAGGAGTGGAGGTTGTATGCTGTGATGGGCTACCACCTCTCTAGTCTACATGTTTCGAAGCCATCCCCATGGCTTCTCATCGGGACCTAAGGAATGATCCCTACACCACTCTTAGAATAAAACAATAATGTGTACTGCTATATCAATCAAGCAGGAATAATGCACACAAATAACATGCATTCAATACTGTACCCTGATAGGTATTGTTGATTAAATTAATACTATTATTACCACACTATAGCCCCATTAGCTATTATCACGGGATGGGAGGAGCGCTTGTAGTCACACATACGTCAAAGCTTCTCGCTTGCTCACTCTGGACATTACCTCTCCGTGGCTCCGATCCTGCTTGATTGATATAGCAGTACACATTATTGTTTTATTCTAAGAGTAAACATGTAGACTAGAGAGGTGGTAGCCCATCACAGCATACAACCTCCACTCCTCTTTTTTAACAATACCAGCTAGAAGGAGTATTAAATATTAGTTTTCCACATAGCCAGGTATTTTTTAACTTCACTATTCTCACTCTGACCTTTCCACTCTCACATTACACATAGTATATTCACTCCTAAGTGCTCCCGCGTTTTCGTTGGTCGTAGCACGCCCCGTTCTGCAGCGGGGCGGGAAGAACCCAATGATGAAGCATGTCACCAAGGGACTTTTTGGTGGGTGAGGGTTATTTTAACAACACATTGTGTTTCCCTATACATTGGTAGGGAACACACATTTCATGAACAGTGATAAATATACTTTGGAAGGATATTATCATTTGTTGTGTTGGGGTGAGTATGTGCCTTGTTGCACAACATATTAACCCATGCATGTGCAAGTATTTTAGCCTGGTTTTCCCTTTTTAGTTTGGGGGATGCAACAAACCACAGAATAGTGCTAGAAGCTGCATATGCACCAGAATTAGTAGATGCATGATTATGTCCCTTTCATCTGGGACATGTGAGGATAACATAGTCATGGTATTGACAGGTGTGCCATGCTATTGTAATCTGAACGCATGAGAACAACATGTGCATGGAGATAACCTTCAGAACTATTGTAAGTGCTTAACATGTGTCATCACATTGACAAATGTCTGGCCTGTTCTCTGTGTGGCCACACCAACTCTGTACACTATATTGATGTTGGATCACTTAACTGTAAAATCCCAAGCTATACATCCAGGTAGCAGGTAATATCTATGTTGAGGGCTTGGTGAGTAGTGATTGGTCATTGTGCCAATGTTAGGTCCCAGCACTGGTGCCCAGTGTGCTCCAATATATCCGATGGGCAAATTACAGATTTCAATCAATCAATCAATCAGGGGTTTATATATATTATATATATTAAATATAGATTTGATAACTTCTATCACCCGTCACAATGGCCATTCACATGATTGAGTGTAAGATTCCATCCTCTCTATTCCAAAGCAGAGTCCATGTTTTTGACTCTGTAATAGTGACAACACATGCCATTGAGTGGCTAAAAAAGTGGATCTCTGGTGGAAACAGGGTTTTAATTGAAATGGAATGATGTAAAAAACACATTCACAATGGTTCTTATGTGTGTAAATGTTCTTAACTGGTCATACATGATGCATTGGAAACCATGGTTTAGTTGCCTTACTGGTAGATTCAGAGATGTCACATGAGCATCATTCTGATGTACTTGAAAAATCTTGAGATGAAAAGCAATAGCATTTAAGCTGTACATTCTGTGCACGATGCAAGAAATAGGTGAGGGACATTCTGACTTTGCTTTTACAAATGTGGACATCTGCAGTGTTGACACAATGGTAAGAAGTGTTGAATACACATTTTCAAGTAAGATGTTCAGGACTAATAGTTTGTACAGACAATGCATCCAGATGGCCCAGTGGTATAGTGATCCACATGAATCATGAGGAAGATGCAGCCATTGGACTTGGCAGTGTGCTGACCTGTGTTTACATGGCTGACTGGTATAATGTTTCCAATGCGGATGAAAATCAAATTAATCTTTCTAATACTGTGCATAAATGACACAAGACAGTGGGCCAAATACCTTTCACCCTATCTATGCCTACTTCATATGTGTGTCCATGATAAGAGAAACACATGTGACGTAACAAACACCTACTTCTGCTACATGTCATACGAGCTACTTCAATATGACCTCTGTGATATTGCCCATTCAATGACTACACCAGCTTGCTGTATAACAATTAATATATGTAACCTGTAACACTAGACCTGCTGGTACCCAAGTTGATGAATAGGGATAACAGAATGGATACCATGTCTAAAATCAATTGTGTGACTCTTGTTCTCATTATGAGGTCTAAACTCACTTGCATTAGATGAGACAGGTAAGTTATGACACAAGACCATCAGTAGCGAGAGACTATACATCAGCTGGTACATAGTTATGTTGAAGGTATTGTGAATGAGGAAGTCGAATTTGCAGCACACAATGTTGCTGACATTATCATGTGTGAGGGCACACAGGTTTTCTTGCTTTCCAACATGTGGGATTTATGAAACGGTATCAAGTATGTTACCCACAATTTCTAATAATGTAGTTATGTAATCTTGGAAGAGTTGTGATGAGATCTCTGTCGCAAGTCCATATGGACAAATTATGTGATTCATTTTAATTCTTGTTCACAGCATCAGACCCAGCCAGCAAAGGAGACAACAGGAGACAGCACCATGGATGTTTGGGAAGCAGCTAGCCAGAGTGGTTCCTGTGCAGACACTGATCAAGATGAACCAAGGGCACGGAGGCTGCCGGGAACATCACTGAGGGCACGAGTGACATAACATCAGGGTCCAGCTCCAGTGACGACTCCCAGGTGGTGGTGGATGCCCCTGGATATGTGTCCCCTCCATCAGAGTCCAGCACCACCCCTACCATCTCCACCCTCCCAGCTGCTCCACAGCCCCCTGTCCGTGGCCGCTCCCCTAAAAGGGGAGGCGCCTCCTTTGCACCAGGCACCTCACCCCCTGCCTCTGTCTCCCCTGCTGCCCTGAGTGTGGAAGCCATTGACCTCCTGAGGCAGATCTCTGAGGGGCAGATAGTGGTAGTGAATGTCCTCCAGGTGCATACCAATTACCTTACCCAGATGGTATCTTTCCTGGAGGGCATTCACTCTGACATGTCTTCCCTACAGAGACCCAGTCAGGCTCTAGCCTCCACACTGACGTCAGCATTATCCCAAATTCAGCTGTCCCACTCCCCTCCTGACTCTTCCCCATCCACAGTCCTGAGTGCCCTCCCTGACCAAGACACACACAAACATAAACATGCATCCACCTCAACATCCACATGCAGCACACCAACTCACAGACATAAGGGCAACACACACACACACAAAAGAGACATCACACTCACTACCACAGACATGCCAAGAAACAGAACACCCACTGCTTCACATTTCACACAAACAGCAAAACAGGCAGACAGCACACCATCACGCTCAGACACAAGTGACACCACACCAGCATCCACAGACATGCTGCAGACCTCACAACCCTCTGCCTCTACAGCCCCTACCCTTGCCTGTCCTCGTACCCATTCTGCCCAGAAACTCCACCTCATTGCCCTTGACCTCTTCCCTACCCAAACTGACCAACCCCTTCCCAAAAAGAAGAAAATGACTGTGCCACCCCTGCCATACCCTTCTGCACACCCCCAACCCAACCCACCAAATAAAAAGAGTACCCCCCAAAGTTCCCACAAAAGGAAAGCTTCCCGTTCAAAAAAGTCCCCACCCCCTCCTGAAACCCTAACTTTCCCATCCACATCCCACACTAGTACCTCGACACCCAAAACATCCCAGCCCAAAAAAAGCACCAGCCCTCCCTATTCCCTTCTAAACCCTTCACCACTACACAATTCCCAAACTCCTGAAGCCCAGCCCATCCCCCCTCCATCTAGCCCTCCCACTGAAGTTGTCCCACCACCCCTCCATCTAGGCCTCCCACTGAAGTTGTCCCACCACCCCTTCAACTAGGACTCCCACTAACATTGTCCCACCCCCCTCCTGATCCCAGCCCTCCCAAAGACCAACCCAGTCGTCCGTAGTCTTGTCCCTTTGGTGCCTGGTCTGCCTCCTAGATGCCCCTCCCGGGGGAGGTGTCCCTTTGCAGGACAAGTGCAGGCAAGTGATGATGGGCAGGAACTTTGTGACCCATGTGAGGAACTCTCTTGGACTGGCCAGTGGCCTTTTTCTTTCTTCCTAAAACAATGCTTGCTGAATAAAACATGTTCTGATGTTCTTTTCATTTTCTGTTTCCCCAAAATGGATTTGTTGTTAACTGTCAATTCATGTGTAAATTGTGATGTAAGCATACCATGATGTTAGTACGGCATGGATTTCATATGGTCCAGGGAGTATGGGCACTAGGCTAGGATGTAGTTTAGATTTTTGTGCCTACATTGGCTGGGTGTCAAAGTCTACATTAGTTTTGTCTAGGAGTGTGACATGAAGTCACAAACCATTACTTTTGAAATTGGACTTCCTCATAGTTTGTGATACAGATGTTAACATAGTGCAAGTGTGGCTAGTACAACAGTTTTGGAGAAGCATGCGGCATATGTATGTAATGGGCTGAAAGACAGCTGTCTTATCAATACACCTTGGTACATATGGACACTGCCTACATGGTAGTGACTTTGCACACACATATGTACACAGAGTAATGGTACAATTGATGTATGTGACTTGATAGTGGTGAAGCAATGTCTGTGCCTTCAATCGATCTGGCTAACTAGTTGCAATAACAACATTGCCACAGGTGGCTGCCACTGTAGGCCAATACCCTTTCAAGGCAGTTGACCCATACTATACATGTCCTGTTCCTATGGTGTGTGTGAGGTAGGTATTGTTCTGACAGTGTCCAGGCCCTGTTGCTTTCCAGGACTCCCCTTTCTTCAGATATTCCTGTTAGGCAAGGTGTCTACGGTCTGTATCCCCCAGTGCATTTAAAATTACACGTTAATCATGACATCCTGATTTTTTGGGGTATGTCATGTGGATGGTGTATCTGCCCATGACATGTCTCAGTAAGTTACAGTGTTTTTCGGTCCTTACAGAGACAGAATTGTTGTATGTGTTAGTTGCATGTGGACCCAGCGTATGGTACATGAATGGTTGTCACACAATTGGAATGCTAGTCATGACACTGTGTGATTGTAGAGTTGTACAGTACCTAGCGTTGTCATGTACCTATGATTCTGGCCACAGTTAAAGTGTGAGAGTCTAGGCATTTCCCTAATCTGTGAACTGGAAATAGGCCACATCATGCTTATGCGATGTGCTTTTGGATTCTGTATTGATGCACATGTGGCCCTGCATTTGCTCATAAACCCAGAAATATGATGCACCATACCAAAGTATGGTAAGCAGCAGGATAGTGGATGTATGGCCCATCCAAGGGTAATGTTAGTTGCAATTTGTTGTCCAAGCTTTTCAACGAGTATTTTTGAGATAAGTGAAGTTGAGTGTGTCTACATGGCCAGAGAGGATGTGTGAGATGCTAACTTTGACCAAGACACAATGCGTAGGACTTCTGGGTTGTGGTTTAGTGGTTTAGTCTATTTAATTTTTACATTGTGACATGATTTATGTTGTTTCTAAGATAAAACATATTGGGTATTTTAGTTTGACAAGGGTTTTGTTGTTGAGAGCCATAGGGATGTGGCTAACTTTTCCACCCAACTGAGCAACTTGCTAGTGCATTTCACATATAGGCACAATTTGTAAAGGTTATACTTTCAGGCATATGATGATTCTGAGATTGTATATTACACACCTGACATTGAACCTAAGATGGCAGACAGTTTGTATTTGGCAAAGTCTGTGATAGTCATACCAGTTCTGTGACATAGGGATTTTGAGTTGTCACAATACTGACAGGAGTGGGTTGTGCTTGTTGTGTCCAAGATATTTCATATACTTTTTCTGGGACACTGGTGGGTGCTGCATTGGCTAAGTGTGTTATTTGTGTTTCAGACATTTAACTGAACTCTATTCATTTCAAAGGTTATGTTTTATGTACATCAAATTGACATGTTGGGAATGCTAGGCTATGTCAAATCCTGTTAGTATATTATGAGTGAACAACATTTGTCTGTGCTTGGTCATCCAATGCCCCTTCTAGCCCCCTCATGTGATACAGCTGAAGGTACACCTTTTCAGCATGACAATGCACAGCAACAATCTCCTTCGTGGCTCAGTTTTTGCAAGCAGATTGAACCTCAGTTGTTGGTAACAGGAGTGTTGTAGAGTATATTTAGTTCAGGGTGGATGCTGTGTGCCAGTCCGTGCTGGTGCTGCCCGTGGACAGCTGCCCAGGGACTCACAAATGCTAATGACTACAGGGCTCGGCAATGTAGCACTGCCTTTAGTAGGCCGTCAGTGTTACAAACTAAAGGTGGTCAGCCCTCTCTCTTGAGTTTTTCAGCCATGGTGTAGCAGGGTGATGCACAATGAAACGCATAACTCCCCTCACATGGGTCCCTTAGGAATGGGCTGAGATGTCAAAATGTTTTGCACAAACAGCCTTTCAGTATACAAAGTGGAATGAGAATGTTCAATTTGAGTTTATTTTCCTGCCAGTCTTGCCTTGCTGTCACCCCTCACTCGGCCTGAACAATGCATTGGCATGATGACAGCAAATAGCCACAACACTTGAGGGTGCTATGGATGTGACCGGCACTTGCACCTGCCTGAATGAACATCGGGGACGTCCACAAAACTTAAGTCTGACAGCCATTATGTCATCGTATCACAATGGGCACTACTCACCAGGGTTGACAGCAGAGGGAGAAGAGTGGAGAATTGGATGAGAGTGGCGTTTTGTTCACATCTTTCAACTGACAAATCTTTTGTTTGTACAAGTTATGACTATAATATTTTACCCACACATCATTTGGAGTTGAGCATATGATAGGTGTGTATGTAGTTATTTGTGTATTGCAAATAATGAAAGAGGTTTGAGAAATGCTTCATGCTGGCCCAGATCAAATAGAGATGAACTTGGAGGGTTGTTAAGGCTAGTTTATTGCCCTGTACTACATGTGGTCAGCTGAGTGGACTGTGAGTCCACAGAAGTGTTGTGTTACACCCATGCACTAAATTGACAGACAAGGGAGGATGTGGGTGTTGAAATGTGAAGCATAGCTGCACTTGTTGTGGGAGAGGTTAATGTTGGAGGGGCTGAGCTAGCTGAATAAGGGTAGATGTGAGAGTCAGTTGTGATGACATTTTGTGCATGGAGGGGTGACTCAGACGTTATAGGGGCAGAACAAGTAAGACATTAGATGAGTGGAAGGAAGGAGTTAAGGTCAAAGGCAGTGTAATAATGAGGATATGCAAAGTATCCTCATTATTACAATGGGAATTGGTGGAAATGCTGGGGTGTGGATATCAGGGTGTAAGACCTTGAACAACTGGTTAAAGCCTGGGCGAGGGATGCTAGTACAGTACATTGTGTGTACAGCGTGAATGGGAGAGGTGTTGTGTACAAAGAGGTGAAGAGTGGTGCAGGGAATGTAGGTGTGGATGTAAGAGGTGCAGCATCAGAATGAGAATGTGAGAGTCTGGGTGGAATAGTGAGAGTTTAAGGGTAGAGCTTAGAGGCAAGAGATGGTTTTAACAATGGCAGTACCAGAGGGTGATTGTAAGGAGCTTGTGGATGAAGGAGAGGTTGAGAGATGAGCATGTACTTTGAGGTGGATGTGAGAGGGGTCAGACCAGCACAAGTAGGGAATAGGCAGGCCAATAGATAATGTGGAAAGTTACACATGGAGAAGATAGGTAGATGTAAGTAGGCAAAATCTGTTGCCAGATGAAAGTTAGGGATGTAGCTAGGGTTCGCTGATGTTTGCTGTCTGCCACTGATTGTTCATTACAGATTGTAGAAATGGCCGCTAGGAGACCACTAGCATATGCAAAACCTATTGGCATCATAGGACACTACCCTCCACCCTACATGTCTTGGCTGAGTTGTGTGTGGGCATAACTGCTAAGTTTCCCTTTGTAGGTTTATGTTGTCACTGATTGCTTAGTCTTCCCCTTGGATACTGCCCTGGGATGGAAGTATTGAGGGTTCATGTTTTCTTTCCTGATGCAGATCCATTGAGTACCGGGCCATTGATTAGGGCCCATAGCCCCCCAAGGAAAGACCCCAGGATGTGTGTTGCTGGCCCACCTTCGGGCAGACTACTCCTGAAATCCCTCCCCACACTTCCCAGTACACCACACACAGGGGTGCTTATGGCATTATGACTTTGAATGTCAGAGGTATGGGGACAACAAGGAAGAGACACACATTGTAATGATATATCAGGAGGCGCAGGCCAAAAACATAGTACTGTTACAAGAGACCCATGTGACACGGGAGCAGGAGATCCAGTGCCAGAAGTGCTTGCAGTCATTCTTTTTACAGTGTCTACACTTGTTTGGCAAGGGGAGCCCTTGTGTGGGTCCGTATGGGGGTCCCATTTAGCCCATTAGACACTGCCATGGAGCCTGAAGGGTAATATGTTTTTGTAGAGCGTCTCCTTGACAGTAGGCCAATATTATTAGGCAGTGTTTATGTGCCGAATGTGGCCAAACCAAACTTCATTCTGCACCTATCACTCATCCTCACGAGGTGGGCCCATATCCCCTGGGTTGTGGAGGGCAATTTCAATTGTGTACAAGAGCTGCGGCTTGACCGTTCTCACCACCCTGCCATCCTCTCCGGTGTTGGCAGCGTGCCTTACATAATGGGATGTGCACTGGTCCCTCCGACACTGTTGGTGGATCCTACATCCGGAGACCCAGGAGTACTCCTACTACTCTGCAGTACACAATCTGCACATTTGGATCGGGAATATTTGTTATCACCACACACTACAGCTTGAGGTGCTAGATGCAGAATACCTGTGAAGAGCATTCTCAGACCATAACCCTATACACATACACATTGGGTGTGGTGCGCAGCTATCCCCAGTCCACACATGGTAACTGCAGTCTACGTTGTTGTTGCCCCATGTCTTTTGAGCATTACTGAGGCAATCCATCTCCAATTATTTCACTGACAACTGGGACACAGCCACTTCTAGGTTGTTGGAGTGGGAAGCACTGAAAGCAGTACTGAGTGGCAGTTGCATAGGGGCTTTGGTGGGGGCTAGGGCCAATATCCACGGGGCTTTGATGCAGACAGAGGCGCCACTAAGTCAGCAGGAGCCTGCAGTCAAGTTGCAGCCTAGGATGTTACCCATGCTGACAGATTCTCAAACACACCACACCCATCTCATTGAGCAACTGCGTTGCTTTTACTTTAAAACATGACAAGCTGAGATGCACTTGGAGAGAGATAAGTCTGGGCAACTCCTAGCCTGCCTCCCCCACAGCATAACAACAACCCAGCACATGACGATGATCAGGGATCACCTGCTCCAGATGCGCACTAGTCAGGCGGGCATCCATGAATCTTTCACGTTGTATTGTCATGGCCTATACAATCCCCCATAGTCTGAGTGCCAGGTAGATATTTCCAACATCCTGACTGGATTGAATCTGCCTGTACTTGATCCTGCAGCATGTGTGGTGATCAACACCCCGTTGACTGGAACAGGAGATACGTAGAGGGATTAAGCACACTGCCACGTTGACAACTCTGGGGTTGGACGGCCGCCAGTCCAAGCTCGACAAGGCCTATGAGCTTTTACTTGCCCCCAGGTGACTATAGCTCTATCAGGCCACCTTGAGTGATTGGAGACAACCGCAATCCATTCGGAAGTCCTTGTTGGGATCACTGGTAAAACCCAACAGAACTGACTTTCTACCATCAATTGTCCATGCTAACTATGGATTATGAATACCTTAGTACAGTAGTGGTGCCTCGCCCGCTGGTACACATGCTGCATCTAGTGAGCCGACTGCCCAAGTCAGGTTTTGAAAAGACATGTCACCCTCTTTTAGATTGGGCAGGGAGACTCGTCAGAGCTGTCCCCTTTCCCCACTGCTCTTTGCCCTGGCAAGGTAGCCGCTAGCCCAGCAGCTTTGTCAGGGGTGGCAAGCATGGGGAGTTCCACTAAGCGATGAGGTATATGCAGTATCCATTGATGCAGATGACAGGCTGCTCTATATTCAGTATATCTGCAGGGAAATTCCAGATATTTCTGAGAGACTATCAGATTTCCAGGGTGGGTCGAGTTTGGGGGTTAACTGGGACAAGTCTTGTGTTTTTCCCCTCTATGTGGACTATCCTCCACAAGAGGTAATGGTGGGTGAGGAGAGGGTGATGTGGGAGCTTCATGTGTTTTGGTGCTTAGGGATCTGTAACTGTCATGATGCTGACAATCTCACTGTGTAAATCTGACCAGGGCCATATCCTCCTTACGTCCACAAATGGCTTTTTGGAGCACTCTCCCAATTAGAGTCCAAGGATGTATATCACTTTCCAACATGGCAATGCTCCACCTCATCCTGTATTTTTTCCATCACCTAGCGGTGGCTATGCCTCATGTCACCTCCAGGGAGTAGGACACCATGCGGCAAGGGGTTAATCTGGAATAGGGGCTGGAGAAGTGTGGCTCTGTGGAGGCTTCAGCTGCCGGTGGGAAAGGGTGTCCTTGGTGTGCCGTTTTTGGAAAATGTCATGTGGCAGAACCACTGCAATGGCCGGCGTGATGTTTGGCTGGGAGGCAGTTGTTCAAAGTGGGCAGGTTACCAACAAACAGGGCAGAGGAAGTGGTGAGATCGATGTTGCTCCCTGGAGGGTGCTGCACCCCTGTGGAGCTGACAGACTGGTGAAAGTGGCTTATTGGAGCTATGCTAAGAGCCTGAGGCTACTAACGGACATGATCCTGTACGCTCCGTCTGTTAGTCTGCACTTCCTACTACTGTTCCATACAAGCATTGTTAGGGAAGGACTGACAGCATGGAGAGACATCGGATTGACCTCAGTGGGGGACCTATTCAGGGTCCGGGAGCTCATTACCTTTGGCCAGTTGCAGGAAGATCATGACATTCCGGTGGGCCATTTCTTTGCACATGGCAAATTGATAGCTGAGATGGGATGCCTGTGGAGGGTCACAGACACTGAACTGGAGCATCACCCACTAACCCACACCCTGCACGACATGATTGGAGGTCGGAGACTGGTGACCTTGTATGTGAATGACTTGGTGCACACGACAACTGACCCTCTGTTACCCATTCGCAGGCTATGGTGCACTGATATGCGATGAGCCCTCACAACCAAGGAGTGGGAATGCCCTATGCACTGTTCGATGTACAGTATCTTGTAATGCCAAACCCCAGTACATTGAATTCATCATCCAGCACAGGGCATGTCTCAACCCAGCTGTCCTACCCCAAAAATTTGTGTCCTCCCTGTAGAAATAAAAACCTTCTTAGGGGTTCACTGATACATCTGGTCCTTAAGACCAACAAGGAAGAGATTGGCACAGAAGCTGTAATATCAAAAAACATGTTTTATTAACCTCAGATGAGGGAGATTGCATCTTACGGTACCCGCAGGCCACTGTAGGAGGCATTCTAATGAGTGCAGAGAACAGGGTCCTTATATATGTATTTGTTACATAGTCAGCATAAAATCAAGGGGAGGTCCTAGCACATACAAGCATGCTTATTGACTAATATGGGTATACAAAATTTGCTTGCTCCACAAAGTGGGAGGGGAGACTAAACTGCTTACATGAGTAAGAATAGCCTGACAGTTCTATACTAGGAGCAGGTGCATTCTACCAGCTAGGCCTCTCTGAGCATGTGCAAGACTCTGGAAGAGGGAGAAAGCACATGGCGAGCACATGGCTAACTAAAATGGCTGCCAAGTACAAAATGGCTTTCAGCTCCTGCTAACAGCGATTCCTGCAATCTTTAACAGATGATCCTTTTAGCATGAGCTAAAGACATTCCCATGATCTAATAGAGACATAGAAAATATTTTGCACATTTTCTTCTCATAAATTCATCAATATCCTATGCTAGGTGGGCATTTACATTCTAAACATTTCATTAAGCAGGTATATACAAGGTATAAGCAGGAGTACAAAGTGAACAGAGCATTGGGTCATACAGGTAGCAAGAGAGAATAATGACTATTATCTCAAACAGAAATCTCAATATTTTCCAATCCTAAGCAGAAAGCAAATACCAAAACCATCTAGTCTAATTTTAAGTTTCAGGGCTCTGATGTATTTCAGTGACTATTTATGTCAATTTCAAAATAGCCAACAGCACATACCTAATAAAAACATTTTCAATAGACTTTCTCAGTATTTTTTATGAGGGCTAAATTATCAATTAATATACTTAAGGAAAGAGTAAAGTAACATGCTCAGATGAACTTTTCTCGTGCAGAATAAACATTACTCTTAAAAAATATTAAAGCAATCAGACATATTATTACAAAAACAATCCTGGCTCCGGGGGACCAGGAGGACCACACAGGGCCATAGGAATTAGGACAAGGAGCCGCAAAGGGCTGCTCCTCCAAAAAAAAATGGGACGACCAAAGGGGTACATTACTAACAAAAAAAAGAGTCCTTGGGAATTTCTAGAACCAACCAGCCAGAGGGAGTCTTCTCCCTGTGTCCGTTTGAGCCTCACAGGCAGGCTCTTGTTGTTCCCACGGTGGAGCTGCACAACTCGCAACTCAAGAATCACGGAGAAGGAAAAGTCTTTCTTTCAGTATAGGGCAATCACCCCCCAGGGCAAATACCCTCAATGATCCTGTCCAGTGTCTCAGGCAGTGCACCAGTTTTCTTCACTTTAATCTAACAGGCACCAAGGGCACAGCACCTGTACCCTAAACTCAAGTCCTTCCCTAACTCCTGTATTGCACCTCTGGCGCACTGCTCTTTTGTTAGGGCCACAAATTGTACCCAGTGTGCTCGGGCATCTCTTGATCAACAAACAAAGGCGTAGACTTGCATTCACTTGGGACCAGGACTCAAAGGCCTGAAGCAACCCTTGTTTCAAAGGGAGTCACCTCAAGCAAAAGCCTCCTTGCCGTCCTTGTCGTTCTGTGACTCTCTCAGCTGGGCATCAAAAACTGGATCCACACAAAGATTTCTCCATCCTGATTTGTAACCCCGTCTTTCGCCCAAGACAGTGGCAGGGGTACACACTTCACGTCCCAGTGCTTCCGCCTTCACTGAGGTCCTAGTTGCCAGCAAGGCCTATGCTGGTTCCTTTCGTTTTGACTGTAGGCTGGACTGGTGCTGACTCCCAGGCTGGATCTGATGTCCGGGCCCCTCTGGCAATGGTTGTAAGGCAGCAAATATCTATTGGTGGACAGAACAAGAGGTCTTTAGACAAGGCACAGAAATAATCTAACAACAGAGAGGATAGTCTCAAAATACTTCCTTAGTCTCGGGCGCCCCATACATTAGCAAGGCACCCAAGAGCCACTTCATCTATCTGAGAGTAGAAAACCCTGGACCTATTGGCAAGTATAAAAGGAACGTTTTGGTGAACTGACAAGAGTAATACATCACCCAATCCCAAACAGCCAAGGAAGTCTGTGTTCATTTACTAAATTCTGAGGAAAAGAGAAAAACAATACAGACATACTCCAAATACTTACATTGGTGTATTCCTATATTACCAATCTGAAGAACCCTCAAGAAAAAGGAAATGTTCTACACTTTTACTCATAGATTTTACATTACTTGTACAGGACTGCAGACACTTGTAAAATAATTTCTCTTACATGTTATGCTTAGGACCATGCTCTCATGTTATAGGCGCAGCAGGAAAATCTAAAACTGCTAATTTAACAGGGATTCTTATTGCAAAAAGAACTAAACTTCAACATAGTGAGTACATTTTCTCCAGCAGAACATGTTATGACAAACAAACTCCTATAAAACAATATTTTCCTTCAAAATGTTTGCTAAGGATCACATGAGCGTCTTTCCTGCATTGTACTTTTCACGATCTGGACTATGCAACATCATTTTCAAAAGGAAAAAAACCCTATCTCCAGCTCTAATAAGGGCTGTCAGCTTATTGACAGAGACTAGCTAATAAAAAACTAGCAATGCCCTTGCAAAACTGTATAGAACATGAGAATAACATAAACAATAATAGTGTTGCCACCTGAGATTTTTTGAACAGAAACCGCCACTATACAGTTCTCCTTAAAGATCAAATAAGGGAACATCAATCTGTTCTACTCATTCTTTCATACAGGATGGGCAGTAACATAGCTTATGTGTTTCATCTTTTTATTAATTCTAACAATTTTAAAAACAGTATTACAGAATAGCCAATAACTATCACATGGCCATTTCCTAGACAGTTTAGACAGACTCAAAAAAAAAGTGAGAAAAAGAAGAGAGAAAACATAATTTTGCCTACCCTTAATTTGTAGAGGAGCTAGCCTCCTTCCCCCATTTTGACAGTAGGAAAACCTGAAACAGGTTTTACTTCTGTCAACACTTTCAACCCCTATTTGTAGCAACTGGGCACAAACAAACCAATGTATCAATTTCTTGAGCAATTGTACTAGATTAACATGAGGGCGCATGAATGCAAACTAAAATCCATTTCCTCCTTATCGTAGCCCCTACACAGTATTCTTTAAACTAAAACCATTATTTTGATATACATGGCAGATCAATGCTCAACTGAGGGCTGTTTTCCTTCGTTTCATATGACTGCGCAAAACGTGTGTTTGCCAAAAATAGGAAAGCAAAGCTTCTCTTTCTCTCTTTGCGCTATCATCTCGTCTTTCAAAAACTTTTCGAAGGTCGAATTGTCCCAGCAAACATTACCCTTCACCCTGCTAAGTTGCTAAATGCAGAACTCCGACCTTTGACCCGTTCAGCAGCTGTTCATTTTGTTTGTGCAAGGCTTGCCATGCGGTTTTCATAATGCAAAGCAACTCTGGAGAATCACAGCTAAAAGGCAGTCCTGTCCGATCCGTTTGCCAGTAATTTAAAGGTAGGATAATAACGTCTGCTGGTTTCTGTATACTTATTTTCATTTATGTACAGTGTGTGGTGTGCAATCTAGTAATACAGAGGTCAGCTGTTTGTTTTATACTTGCATATACTTTATGGAAGCCTGAGAGCACGTTAAAACTGCCTTGAGTGGTAGAACTGCTTGTAAAATTGTGAATTTAGCTCAATTTCGACTTTGGTGGTAGGGGCACTTAAAAATGAATATCCTACAATATTTTTGCATAATAGGAACCCCCAGAGTGTTCTCTAGATAGCCCAGGAATGGGAAATCAGAAATGTATAAGATATACCCTTATAAAAATGAGTTTTGTACGGCTGGGTAAAGTGACATTTCACATTTAAGTTCCCTTCTTATTGCGGTACAGCACTGCTTAAATTCAACTTTGATACTAGGAATTCACAGTATGATGATTAGGCTTTATAAAGATGAAAAAACGAATTTAAAGCATTTATTTTTAACAATATATTTTTTTTCATATAATTTATTTTTTTATTTTTTTAATCAAAACCAACCATTTTGATGATTCCACATTTGAAAAGCAAGCTTCATTCGTAGCCTATCATATTTAAACGCATTCATTCATAACCCTAAGCACAGAAGCCTTACTTGAAACATGAAAAGTCTGCGCCACTTTTTAAAAGGACAGTTATCATTTAACATCAGAACCACAGATGTACTTATGTAAAAAAGGCATTAAGAAAGGAAATCCCTACTTTCAATTTTGTTCTCTGTTATCCAAAATAATGAAACTGGTTTTTTGAAACTTTTAAAATAATGCAGGCCCTTATACCAGTTTTACACTGACTTAAAATTTCGCTGACTCAGCATTCCTGTCTGTGGCCGTGATCAGGAATAGCCATATGCTATTTATGCAGCTGTTGTTTGTCAGCAGGCGTCGAATTTTCACGCCTTTCTCAGGAAAAAACCCCTTTATTATTTGAAATACCCTGACAGAGTTAAATCCCCATTTGCTGTGTCAAACAGTTTCTTTTCAGTTAGTCAGTTTAAACACAGCTGTTGGAAAGCTTTTTTCTCGGGTGCTGAAAGAAAAGCATGTCACAGTCTATTTAAAAACTGAGGCATTTCAATGCAGTCAAATCTATCTTTCTATAATGTGTATTTAGTTCAGCAACGACCAAATTCACTCATATGATGTGCATGCCTTTTAATGTCTAATACAATGTATTTAAGGAAAATGCTGTAACGTGTATTTTAGTCTATTGATTACAAAACACACAATTTCGTTTTTATTCCTCTGTATGAGGCCTATTTTAATCCTATTGAATACGAATTCTAATTTTATCTTTAGCATTGTGGCAATTTGCACACATGTATAGTGTCGTATTCTGTCAATTTAATAGTAACATGCAGCTGTTTAGCGTATGTTATATAATTCATTTCTGGATTTTTATTTAATATGTAAGTAACTAACTGACATTTTGCATAACAGAATGATGACAGCAAAAAACATAAACAAACTCATTGAGCTCATTCAGACATTTACAGAAGGGGGGTCATATACTCAGAGCACACAACACAGCGCGCTTAAAGCTAGCCATTCTTACACAAAGAGCGCAATCGCTATTTACTCACACAAGTATTACCAATGTCAAACCAAAAACCCACATAGACATTTAAACACACATTTAACCCACAAATCAATACTTAGGACTTTAAGACAGCTTACAAACTGTACGTAAGACCAACCTATTAGTAAATACTAATTGTAAGTCATATTTACAAGAAGAGCTCTCAAAAGTAGCCCAAAAAACTGTTCCATGGTCAAGAAGCCAAAATACACCAAATTCGCCAGTTTTGGCTGGTAGAACACTCAAAAAGCGCTCTGCATATCACCACTTATGAATGTTACTAAGTGCGCAGATCCGGATCCGTTTTATGTACATATTTAGTTCCATGGGGTACTTAGTCACCAAGGAAGAAATATCTTTTACTATACGTAAACCTATTTAGGTATCCCCTCTGAGGGGAGTCAACTAAGTACTTACTAAATCCATATCGGTACCTCCAAAACAGCAACACTTTCAACAAAAGTGTGCTAGAAGCAGGCATGTCAAGAATATTATAGCATATATAATATTATACTCCAAGTGACACTTAACAAAATGTGTGCCGTTCAAGTTTTCAAAGTTAGAGAAAAATCTCCTCATTACCTGCCTATATGAATTGCAATGCATATATAACTTACAAAACAAATTCCAAAATTGGCCAATCATACAAACAAAGCCACAGTAAGTGTTACTAAAACTACCTTACCAATCAAAGGCATCAAACCAACAGCAAGTGCCGCAAAACGGCTCTTACCAATCAAATGGTGTCCAGGTTCCAACTGCCAAGTTCTGAGTGACCTAATGGTCGTTTTAAAATACTCACGCCAAAGAAGTTCTCAGTCGGGAGCGGCAAACACTTGGAGGATCAGATCAGGAAGACCAGAAATATACTGGGCTGGAAAACAAACAATCTCCGTGCGCAGGGTACCTCCTCAGTAGATTCCTGTCCTGTACTCCTCAGTAGATTCCTGTCTCCCTTCAAGACCACTCCCTTGGATAGCCGCTGCACCGATGAGGTCCACTTTCGGGCGCCATTTGTAGAAATAAAAACCTTCTTAGGGGTTCACTGATACATCTGGTCCTTAAGACCAACAAGGAAGAGATTGGCACAGAAGCTGTAATATCAAAAAACATGTTTTATTAACCTCAGATGAGGGAGATTGCATCTTACGGTACCCGCAGGCCACTGTAGGAGGCATTCTAATGAGTGCAGAGAACAGGGTCCTTATATATGTATTTGTTACATAGTCAGCATAAAATCAAGGGGAGGTCCTAGCACATACAAGCATGCTTATTGACTAATATGGGTATACAAAATGTGCTTGCTCCACAAAGTGGGAGGGGAGACTAAACTGCTTACATGAGTAAGAATAGCCTGACAGTTCTATACTAGGAGCAGGTGCATTCTACCAGCTAGGCCTCTCTGAGACCTTCTGAATGGCCAGGATCCCTCTGTGCTCATCTATCTTGTTATGGTTCTCGTGTTTTTCAAGTACTTCAATATTGAACCATATGCTCCTGTTGTGGTATACTTTTACTCAGTGATGAATGTTTGTTATGCATGTCTGACTGGATCTGCATTGCCTGCTTAATGAAAGATGATTTCCATCCTTAGCAACTTGCTCCCAAAATATGATCATGAGATGAGAGTAAGAGATTGGTTTTGATGTTGAAATGTCTTGTAACTTGTGTGCAGCTACATACATTGACCCATATGCCACGAAACAAAATGCCCTGTCTCTTTAACTTGTATGTGTGAATTTGTCTGATTTTTGAGATGTGCGTCTTCCTTTCCCAAGGTTTTGGATCATGAACCATCCTTTATGTGCCTGCAGAATTCAAGCCTGCTCGGTGTTGACTCTTATTACTCTAGACTTTTTGAGACATGTAGCTCCAAGTGGGACATTTTGAGATGATGTCCTGACTGGACAGGTAGGGATCATAGCTCATGCCCTGCTGGCTGGCCTCAGTAAACAGTGGTGGTGGAATACCACAGGTCCACCGGGGACATGTAAACCTGGACGACAAAGCATATTGCCCACAAGATAGTTGTGGCCCAATGTATTAGAGTAAGGTCTGCATGCAAGCAGACCTGGGTGTATGATAGGGATTGTATGGAAGGGATTCATATGTCTGTGTCCTGCTTTGGATATTGGATCCTTCACATTTTTTAATATAGCCTTATAGCCTGCCGTAGCGGGCTATACCGGCTATTAAAGGCCCGCTCCAGCGTTAAAAGCCTGAGGCGAGGGCCTTTAACATGAGAGCGGGACTTTAATAGCCAGTATAGCCCAGCTACGAAGGGCTATAAGGCTATTAGAACATTCTGACACTAGAGGGAAGAATGTTCCAACAAATAAAACAAAGGCTTCAGGGAGCGCAAGGGGATTGAAATCCCCTCAGGCTCCCTGAAGCCTTTGTTCACAGCCACAGCTATGAACAAAGAAACATTGGAATGTTGGAGCTCCAGGCTTATACCAGCCATTATAAGCCCGGAGCTACTCCATTGTTTTCAATGGAGCTCCCAACATTCCAATGTTCTAATTACTGACACATACAGCATCCCATGCTGGTTGTGACTCCCTATAGTGGCCTGCCCTGGTGCCAACTCATATGTTTCTGTGGACATACCTTTGTGTGTGCATTGATGTTCCGTTGCCATGACATGTTGCTATTTACGCTGTGGTGTACTCATCCATACATTTAGGAATACATACATATATGTAGCTATAGCCATTTCTGAACATACCTTAAATTTGTGTTTATCCCGGTATTTTAAGATCAGACTGTGGATACCTAATGATGACATTCCCTCATTTGCCATGCTCAACATGCTGCAGGACACTTTAAACTCTATTAACTTTCGCTTGGTAGTTAGGTTAATCTGTAGGTGTAGGTATATTACTTACCAGCGGTGATGTCCGTGCCGGTTCTGATTCTCATATTCATCAAAGATGTACAGGAGAGGGATGACATGCACAATGGGCTCCATAGCTGCACAGTAGAGGTCGCAGGAAGTGTGTTGTGCCAATGTTTGGACTTTAAATACTCCCCTTCCGCCTGCTCTGACGCGGTGGTTGGACCACCAGAGACGGCGCATCGGAAATACGCATTGTAATAGGGTGGGCGGTTCCAGGGTCGGAACTTGCTCTGATCGGCTCCATTCGAGCTTTCCGAGAGCTTCGCGGGAGGAATTTCCAATCGGAGTAGGAGAAACCGTGTCGGTCAGTAAGCAATGGGTTTTTGGGCATGATAATACTGTGGACGGAGCGACTGCCTTGGAAGTGAGATCGGTCGGTCCGACTGCCCCCGACAGGACTGCAGAGGCACTTCCGACCGACATCATAATCGGCACCTAAATGTTAGTACTCCGCAATACAATATTTTATCTAATTTTGCATTTATTGTAGTGAGAGTAGTAAATGTTACTTTTGTGTGATGTAACAATTTTATTACTGTTGTGTTGTGTGGGGTGGGGGTCTATTTTTGTATAAATTGTAGTGGGAATCTTATATGTATTAATTTTGATATTTAATAATTTATTTTATATTGTTTTAATTCATATCATTGTGTTTTTGTTATTGGTATATATATATATATATATATATATATATATATACTGCTAAAAATGTGGAAAAAAATTGTATAAATAGGAAACCTCCTCCCGGCTAGCACGTCATGTGATCAAGACCCGTGTAGGGTCGAAACGCGTAATGGCTGCTGAGGCTTGATGAGCTGTCAATAAAAGAATTGTTTCCAGCATTCAATTGCGGTCCGTGCTCCATTCTTCGATCGATTGAGGTGTATATGGAGTGTTGCTGATAATTATGTAGCCGGTTTTGGACTTCTCCGGCTTTACACGGACCCCCTCCAACTGGGCGCTGCTGCCACCAAGGGAGTCACAGCTTGTAACCAAGCGTCAATTTAATCCGGAAGGATAAGCGGCAGCAAGGCCCCCCAGAGAGCGGAAAACGACAACGGCGGAACCCCGCAGCTTCAGACAGGTAGGCGAGCACGAGTCGGAGGACGCGTAGGGCACCTAATCTGCAACGAGTAGTCTACGGGGGAGCCATGGTTTAATGGCGCAGCTGGGTGTGAGGTACTGCAGGGATACACGGGCGAAGCAGGCATAAAGCGCATAAGTCTCCGTCAAATGTATCCATTCTAGAAAAGACAAAAACATTTGCTCTTCAAGCCAGAATGACAGCCAATGCGCTCAGAGAGAGGGAAGCGGCGGCGGCCGAAATGTTTGATGACAATAAAGCACCAATTGTGAACTCAAATTCCCACAATGCATCTGTAGCTCAACGCAATCCCACTTTAAGGGACACAATTAGGCAACTTGAAAAACTGATGAGGACTGAACAAAACAAATGGTGGGAAGCAAGATCTCTCCAGCGGTACTTAGATGTTGGCAGGGTGCCACGCGGATTAAGGATTTTAATTGCTCCAAGTTATGAAACCCCCAATAAAGAAATGATGAAAGAATGGGCAGAAACTAATTTGGAATCTTCACGTAGGTTGCTAATCATACTTGTTAAATATGCGGAAAAAGACCATGAGGAGCTAACAGAACAAATCACAGCAATTAACAACAAATTAAGTGCTATGGGCCAAACAGAAGAATTAACAAAATTAAAGGAGGAAATGACAAAAAGATTAAAAAAAGAAGAGGACAAAATACGCAAATGTAAGGCATTCAAATTCCATCGAGATAGAATGGATTATGAAAGTGGAAGGATTTTCACCTTCGCGAAGAAATATGATTCTCTTAAAGTTTCGAAATATGGGGCAGCGCAAAATGCTGAGAGCAGAAGCCGGTACTTCGTCAAACTCTGAATTTAGTTCAGCCCTTGAGAGCGAGGCGGAAGGATCTCGTAGACAAAATCTATCACAGTTACCAGCAAAAATTAGTCTGGCAGAGGAGGTGGATTTTTTAGTTCTCCAGCGCAGGCAAACCCTGCGCCCCAGAGGTCAGCGCACACAGCAAACAAGAGTAGATCAACAAAACGCCAGGAAAGGAGAAGGGCAATACGACAATCTACCAGGCAACAAGAAACAACAGAAACGCCAACCAAAACGGAATTGGAAGCGGTAATTCAAAATGAACAAATAACAAACCCCACAGTGATCAACCTAACGAATATTGTATTCAACAAGGCAGAAGAACAACTGCTGTCCTTAGGTCTCTCCTACTGCCCACTTAGCTCCTTCAACTATGCAGCAACGCGAATGGACATATATAAAAGCATTAGAAAATTGAAACTTAAAAAATACTTCTTGCAACAAAATAACACACGACCAGAAGAATTGACTTCTCAAAAAGAATCACAAGTGTATATGTCCTCCCAGCTGAATTTAACCCCTTCTGATCTGCCATTGCTACAAGATATGCGTGATCTAAGCAGTGAAAACAGAATCAGCAATAGAAGTTTGGTTGATAATTCCTACATCAATTCAACTACTACCAAATCAGTTGAGATAACACCTTTTAAACCTCGCTCAACTTTCAATCCAATCATGCTAAAAGACAATATTGACATATTTCATGAACAAGTTACCAGCAGTCTCAAACAACTCAATTTTAAAATAAAAAACACCACTAAGCAAAAAACCAACAAGCGGGAACTACAATACCATGTTCTCATGTCTAAGCTCAAAAGTGAAGAGGAAATTGTCATAAGAGATGCTGACAAAGGTGGCAACCTGGTACTGTGGAAGAAGAAAGACTACATAATTGAAGCTATGAGACAACTAAAAGATACAGATTGCTATAGACGCTGCGATCAGGTAACACTGAGAACCACTTATGACAATTACAAAACAAAACTTTTAGCGTGGAAGCATGCGGGTTTGCTAACTCTTGATGAATTTAAATTCCTAAAAAGGAAAACCCTGTCACCCCCATCCTATACTTTATCCCTAAAGTTCATAAAAACTTAGAACAACCTCCGGGAAGGCCGATCATTTCCGCCCAGAATAGCCTCCTTGAGAATACATCAAGATATGTAGATTACTATCTACAGGAGCATGTACAACAGCTCACATCGTATATTAAAGATACAGGGGACTTTCTTTCTAAGATGTTGAACTTTGCCTGGCAGAATGACTTTTATCTCATTACACTTGATGTAACGTCGCTTTATACTTCTATAAATCATCTTGATGGATTAAGAGCTATGAAGTATTACTTAGCGCGTAGAGGTACAGAATTTGCTCAACATAACACTATGTTAGCTGAGATGGTGGAATATTGTTTGTGCAACAATGTATTTTTGTTTCAAAACAACTTGTACCAACAATTACGAGGCGTAGCAATGGGAGCCAGCTTCTCCCCCAGTTATGCCTGTCTGCACATGGGATGGTGGGAGGAGCTGGTCCTACTGAAAGAATACGCCTCAGTTATGAGTAACAACATCAAAGTCTGGCTGAGATTTATTGATGATCTCTTTTTAATATGGCAGGGAAGTAAAGAGGATGCTGAGAAATTCATTGCCAGTCTTAATACTAATCAACTAAATTTACAATTCACAGGAACAATCAGTAAGGAGAGTGTAAACTTTCTAGATGTTCAGGCTTACATTAAACAAGGAAGACTAGAAACAAAAGTCCACAGGAAGCCTACAGCAGGCAACGCAATATTACTTGCAGAGAGTGCACACCCCCGACTTCTGATACAAAGCATTCCATATGGAGAAATGCTCCGTTTGAAACGAATCTGCAGCTGTGAGGAAGATCTCAGACAAGCGCAAACAAACAGCAGAATCAGATTTCTAGACAGGGGCTCTACAGCCCGCTGCATAGATGATGCCATCAAACGCAGCAATTCAGTCCCTAGGGAAACCCTCCTTAGAAAGATCTTAGAGGGAGAAAAAGATAAAAAACAAGATGCCGACACGTTCAGGTTTATTTTGGAGTACAGCAGAAAAGAAAAACAGATTAGAAATATCATCAAAAAAAATTGCCCATTGATATTAGGAGATCCCACAATAGGTCATTTGCTTCCAAAAAGACCGGCCATTACATACAGCAGGGCACCCTCAATGAGGGATGCTTTAGTTCAAAATGACCCTGGTAGCCAATCTAATGTGACATGGCTTTCTCAAAGGAAAGGGTTCTTTAAATGCAAGACATGCAAGGCATGTCAATTCGGAACCAATCGTACCACCTATATCATACCCTTTGATGATAAAGAAAGACCCATCAAAAAATTGTAAATCCAACTTTGTAGTTTATGTGCTGGTATGCCCTTGTGGCCTATGTTACATAGGTAGTACTATACTACAAGGACACAAGAGGGTGCTCCAGCACATAAGGGCAATAAAAAACAGGGATCCAGCTTACCCAGTGGCCAGACATTTTGGTGAATCGCACAATGCAGACCCCAAAGACCTGAAATACTACCTGATTGACTCTGTCCCTCCACAGAAAAGAGGTGGTGACAGAGAGAAAACCCTTAGACGGTTGGAAACATGGTATATACTTAACCTCGATACCAAATTTCCGAAAGGGTTGAATGCTACAGAGGAATTACATACTTGCTTGTAGGTCCACAATAACCGTCGCACCACTTACCCTCAAAATTTTAATTCACTCGGGACTGATAGGTTTTTACACTTTTTGCATCTTAAAACATTTTATTAGAACTTAACACTTTGAATTTCGCACTAGCACAAGTCACTTTATGTCATAAGGTTTACATGTTAATTGTTCATATCATGTCGCACGGTATCTTGTATATTTATTGAATGTATAGTCATGATTATACAAGCAGGCAAAATTGCACAAGCACATACTGGTATTTATACATGGATGTCTCATTTTAACAAGATTGGTTATGATATATGTGCAAGCATACACAGATGAAAAACTGGGGAGTCTTACAAACTAATACTCTTTTATCAGTACTGTTTTGATTTTATGGTTGCTTTTAATGATATTGGTGTATAAGTTTTTAACATGAGATTATTTATACTTTTATTAATTCATGTGTAATTAACTATTCGCCATTTCTGAAGTAGTACCATAAAGTCTGTCTTCCATTTTCATGTTTTTTTACCTTATGGCGCCTTGCACTTTAAGAAAAACTGCTAAAAATGTGAAAAAAATGGTATAAATAGGAAACCTCCTCCCGGCTAGTGCGTCATGTGATCAAGACCCGTGTAGGGTCGAAACGCGTTATGGCTGCCGAGGCTTGATGAGCTGTCAATAAAGGAATTGTTTCCAGCATTCAATTGCGGTCCGTGCTCCATTCTTCGATCGATTGAGGTGTATATGGAGTGTTGCTGATATATATATCTGTGTCCGTGTTTGGAGCAGATTCCGGTGGTACGCGGAGCGAAGTTATATATATATATATATATCATCCAAACATTTCGCGAACGCTCTGCCTCAATCAGCGACGGGCTCTGGCGAGGTAGCGAACCTCTACACAGCTTCTCCTTTTCCAAATCGTTATATATTTAGAAATACCGAGCCCAACTCCATATGCGTGAAAACAGTGTATGTTTATTCAAAGGCAAACATACCCGACGCGTTTCGGAACAGCCGTTCCTTTCTCACGGGTCAATTTCAGTTTGTGAACACACCATAAATAAAGTGATCACTGCACGTAATACAACATAAAAGTAGGACTACTGCATCACATCAGTACAAAAAGGAGAAGAACATGGCAGCCATTACAGAGTGATACTTTTCAACATGGTTTGTTATTGCCACTTCGCATTAATTGTAAACCCACAATTCATTATATACTTAGTCCTGTCAATTTGCATATGTATTCAAGATATCATTATTATAAACAATATTCTCAAAAAATTCCATTGTTAATTTGTACATGGAATTTTGAACACCTCATTTGAAACTTTATTGTTCTATTCCGCCCTAGTGGGCGTGCAATTTGATTTCATATATGACTAACCTGTGAGTAAGATGCTCATATCACAGAGCTAATTAAAATAACACCACTGGCTCATTATCACATTTCAGCCCCCGTGGGCAGAACATCTTTGTTCTTAAATGACCTTATTAACATGGTATTCCAATTCAGCCCCAGTGGGCTCAAATTCTATATAACTGTAGGCATCTTAAATCATCCAATCAAAATCATAATGCAACTAAACCATGCATCCGTCTCAATATTTTAGTCTCTTTGCTTTTTTCTTCATCATATGATGATGATGTCTTCGTCTCCTACAATAAAATACAAATATAACGATTAGTGAACACATATATAACTAAATTAAAATCCAAACTACAACAGGAGGTAGCGTGCTAAATCTCTATCATAACTCAACCCAAATGTACAGACAACTCTTCATCTTTATTCAATCCTATGGGGCACTTAGTCTCATATTTAATAATCATTTTTTATTCTAATCTTCTCAGTTCTTTAAGTCTATTCCCTCCTCTCTCAGCAATAGGAATCCTATCCAATGCACAATATTTCAAGAGATTGACATCTTTTTGGTGAACTTCTTTAAAATGTCTAGCAATGGGATACTGTTTGTCCTCATTGACAATTGCCCTTCTATGCTCAAGGACATGTTTCTTCACCTGGTGCATAGTACTGCCAATATAAATAAGTGGACATGGACATAAAAGAGCATACACACAATAATCAGATTTGCACGATAAATGCTTATTGATTATGAATGGTTTTTGTGTTGCAGATAGTACTATTTGTTTCATATTGTTACTGGTCTTGCAAGCTTTGCACGATCTACAAGTAAAAAATCCTTTTATCTGTTGAATACCACTTTTAGTCTCAAATTGGTTGTTACATAGGGTATCACTCAATGCTGTACACTTTTTTAAAGTAATGTTAGGACTGTCCCCCACACATTTTTTCAAAACAGGGTCAGTACCCAGAGTGCCCCAGAATTTTTTAAGGCATCGCTTAACTTCCCAGGCTTGATTACTATATGTAGTGATAAACCGTATAGGTTCATCTTGAGTATCCACTTTAGCTGCGACTTTCAATAACGCTGATCTGTCCACTAGATTGATTTTGTCACAGGCTTGATTAATCACTTTGTTTGAGTAGCCTCTTTCTCTAAACCGTGTGACCATATTCATTTTTTCTATACTGAAATCACTTAATGAGCTGCAATTCCTCCTAGCTCTCAACAGCGCCCCATAGGGTATGTTGTTGATTAAGTTTTTTGGATGGCAGCTATCTGCATGCAGCAGACTGTTACCTGCTGTTGTTTTTCTAAACAGTTTACTTTCCAACTTGTTGTTAACAACCCTTACTTCCACATCCAAAAATTCAATTTTATCCAAGTGGATAATGCTAGTAATATGCATGCATGCAATAAAAGGACTGTTATCCAACCTTCACGGAGTGCGTTTTCAATTTCAGGGCAACGATCGAAAGATTTAACACGCGGCGGTCCGGCTGCGGAAGACTGCACCGCCCCTGAAATGATTGGGAGACCGCTGAGCCTGGGATCATGCTGGGTGGTAATAGCGGCGTGAAGGCAGCTGATTTGAAACTCGGATGCCACATTGAGGCCCACTGGAGGGTTTTAATAGTTGTGAAATAGACTGCTATGGCCTCAGTGTCCACTGGAGGACATGAAATGCAAAGTTGCACTACCGGTCCCATAATGCCTTAGTTCTTAAAATACTCACCTGAGAGGAATAATTAATTGCATATGATGGGGACTGGCTAACTGAGACTGCGCAGAACACAGCCTGTGAAGAAGGGACATGCTGTCCCGAAACGCGTCGGCAGATTGTACTCGGTGTGGCATGCCGAGTTCATGCAATAAAAGGACTGTTATCCAACCTTCACGGAGTGCGTTTTCAATTTCAGGGCAACGATCGAAAGATTTAACACGCGGCGGTCCGGCTGCGGAAGACTGCACCGCCCCTGAAATGATTGGGAGACCGCTGAGCCTGGGATCATGCTGGGTGGTAATAGCGGCGTGAAGGCAGCTGATTTGAAACTCGGATGCCACATTGAGGCCCACTGGAGGGTTTTAATAGTTGTGAAATAGACTGCTATGGCCTCAGTGTCCACTGGAGGACATGAAATGCAAAGTTGCACTACCGGTCCCATAATGCCTTAGTTCTTAAAATACTCACCTGAGAGGAATAATTAATTGCATATGATGGGGACTGGCTAACTGAGACTGCGCAGAACACAGCCTGTGAAGAAGGGACATGCTGTCCCGAAACGCGTCGGCAGATTGTACTCGGTGTGGCATGCCGAGTTCATGCAATAAAAGAACTGTTATCCAACCTTCACGGAGTGCGTTTTCAATTTCAGGGCAACGATCGAAAGATTTAACACGCGGCGGTCCGGCTGCGGAAGACTGCACCGCCCCTGAAATGATTGGGAGACCGCTGAGCCTGGGATCATGCTGGGTGGTAATAGCGGCGTGAAGGCAGCTGATTTGAAACTCGGATGCCACATTGAGGCCCACTGGAGGGTTTTAATAGTTGTGAAATAGACTGCTATGGCCTCAGTGTCCACTGGAGGACATGAAATGCAAAGTTGCACTACCGGTCCCATAATGCCTTAGTTCTTAAAATACTCACCTGAGAGGAATAATTAATTGCATATGATGGGGACTGGCTAACTGAGACTGCGCAGAACACAGCCTGTGAAGAAGGGACATGCTGTCCCGAAACGCGTCGGCAGATTGTACTCGGTGTGGCATGCCGAGTTCATGCAATAAAAGGACTGTTATCCAACCTTCACGGAGTGCGTTTTCAATTTCAGGGCAACGATCGAAAGATTTAACACGCGGCGGTCCGGCTGCGGAAGACTGCACCGCCCCTGAAATGATTGGGAGACCGCTGAGCCTGGGATCATGCTGGGTGGTAATAGCGGCGTGAAGGCAGCTGATTTGAAACTCGGATGCCACATTGAGGCCCACTGGAGGGTTTTAATAGTTGTGAAATAGACTGCTATGGCCTCAGTGTCCACTGGAGGACATGAAATGCAAAGTTGCACTACCGGTCCCATAATGCCTTAGTTCTTAAAATACTCACCTGAGAGGAATAATTAATTGCATATGATGGGGACTGGCTAACTGAGACTGCGCAGAACACAGCCTGTGAAGAAGGGACATGCTGTCCCGAAACGCGTCGGCAGATTGTACTCGGTGTGGCATGCCGAGTTCATGCAATAAAAGGACTGTTATCCAACCTTCACGGAGTGCGTTTTCAATTTCAGGGCAACGATCGAAAGATATATATATATATATATATATATATATATCTATATATATATATATTACCTACTGGCAGTCGCCAGTAGGTAGTTATAGTTAGGACCTAGTTTCCATAGGAAAAGCGTTTTTTGATTTCCCAATATCTTTGGCGCCGTTTGACGAATCTTCGCAAAATTTTCCAATAAAAAGGTTCACTCAGGTCAGGTCCTGTCTTAAAAGTTTCGGGGTGATTCGTCAAGCGGGGGCCGAGAAAAAAGGGGGTCCCAAAACGCATTTTCTCCATGTTAATTTCCATAGGAAACTTTAGACACGGCTACAGCCCCAACTGCTGAATGGAATTACACCAAATTTGGCCAAAAAGGTAGCTCTTTGTTCAGAAAGCGCCCTTCTTTTAAAATGGTGTAAATCCGTTCAGTAGTTCCTGAGAAATTAAAAAAAGAAAAATATCGATATCTGAGCACCGAGGAGGAGTCGCGACTCCTCCCGAGCACGAGCTGACTTCTGATTGGCTGCCAACACTCCAAACCAGAATGTGTTGGCAGCCATCTTGTGACTCGGTAACTGAGTCATAAGAAATCAGTAGCAAAAAGGATTAAAAAAAAGAAGAGTCGGCATGGTAGAATCACCCTGACCTCCTAGGCCTGCTCAGGGGGTCCCACAAGGACTGGGTGCGCGAATCCGGCCAAACTTATTAAAAAAAAACAAAGCGCGGTCTCCCGCGCTTCGTTTGTTTCAAGCCCCCGGGTGGGCCAGGTCCCGGGGGCAATTGTTAATTATGATGTGGGGGCCCGTGGGGGCCCCCACTGCCCTGGGGGCTGCCACCTCCTGGAGCTTTCTTTATCATATGCGGGGGCACTCGGCCCCCCTGCAGCCCCGGGGAGTGCCACCTCCCCAGGGCTTTTTCATAAAAAATGCGTGGGGGGGCTCCTGCCCCGGGGACCACCACCTCCCCTGGGCATTCCTAATTATGTGGGGGCCTCATGGGCCCCCCGCAGCCCCGGGGACCACCACCCCTTGGGGCTATATTCAAAATTAAAGTGTGGGGGGGCTTGAGCCCCCCCCACACTGCCCCAGGGACCACCACCTCCCCGGGGCACTGATTATTATCATAGGGGGTCTGTTACGGCCCCCCGGGCCTAGGGGACCACCACCTCCCCGGGACTTTAAAAATGCTGGGAGAGGGGCCACGTGCCCCCCCTCCTGGAGCCGTTGATGGCCCTGGGGATCAGCACCCCCCCCAGGGTCAGCTCCTGCAATGTCCCGGAGTGCCCACCCCGGGACATTGCTGTTTGCTATGGCAGGGCGGGAGCACGGCTCCCGCCCTGCCATAGCAAACACTGCTGCTGCCGTTGAAGCGAGAGCAGGAAACCAGCTCTCGCTTCAACGAAGCAAAGCAGATTGCTTTTGGACAAGGGGAGCTGCATGTCAGCAGCTCCCCTTGTCCAAAAGCAATGCTGGCTCCCGCAGGAGGCAGGGAGCCGACTGGGACTGTGGGGGCATTGGGGCTCCCCCCACGGTCCCCAACGCTAAGGGCCGGCCTCAGGGGATGGGGTCCCCGGGGACAGAAGTGGCCCAGGAGGGGGGCCACTCGGCCCCCCTCCCCTTTATTTAAAAATAAAGAATAGCCGGGCCCCGGGGATGGGGTCCTCGGGGCCAAAATTGGCCTGGGGAGGGCCCCCTTCCAGTTTTTGTTTTTTTTAGTTTTTTTTAAAAAGGATCAGGCCCTGGGGGATGGGGTCCCCAGGGCCCAAAAATACTAAAAGAATGGGGGCCACAGAGCCCCCTTCTAAAAATATATATTAAAAAAAAGCCGGCATCTCGCCGGAGGCCTCGCCCCCTCCCTGCACCACTCTGCAAACGCGCCCCCTGGCGCGTTCTAAGTTGGGGAATTAAGTCTCCTTGAATACTGAGGGTCCCTGGGGGCCAACTAGCCCACCAGGTACCTCCAGTTAGCGCCACACAGCTGGATTGCAGAGAGGTGGCCCGAGGCCATGCCCCTTTTTACACCACTCTGCAAACGCACCTCTTGGCGCACTGCTGGTGGGGCGATGAGGTCCTCTGGTGTCCTGAGGACCTCAGGACACAAGTGGACTTCATCCCCCGAGCAGCAGTGCACCAGGAGCTGCGTTTGCAGAGTGGTGTAAATAGGGGGCATGGCCTCAGACCACTCTCAGCAATCCAGGTGTGTGGTGCTTACTGGAGGTACCTGGTAGGCTAGTTGGCCCCCAGGGACCCTCAGGAATGAAGGGGACTTAATACCCCAACTTAGAACGCGCCAGGAGGCGCGTTTGCAGAGTGGTGGGGAAAGGGGGCGTGGCCTTTGTCCACCTCTCAGCAATCACACTGTGTGGGGCTTACTGGAGGTAAGAGGTAGGCTAGTTGGCCCCTAAAGGACCCCCATCAGCAAAGGGGACTTCAATACCCATCCAAGAGCACGCCAGGGAGCGCTTTTGCAGAGTGGTGGGGAAAAGGGGCGTGGCCTATGAGAATTTAGCAATCCTGCTGTGTGGGACTTACTGGAGGTAATAGGAGGGGTAGTTGGCCCCCAAGGATGTCCTTGGGGTCAACTGCCCCTCTTGTTACCTCCAGTAAGTCCCACACAGTGGGATTGCTAAGACGTCTTCGGAGGCCATGCCCCCCTTTCTCCACCACTCTGGAATCACACCTCCTGGCAGACTACGGGATGGGGGATGAAGTCCAATTTACTCCTGAGGGACTTTGGGGGCCTAGAAGCGCTCCTGGTACCTCCTGTAAGTCCTACGCTGCAGAATTCCTGAGCGCTGGTCGGAGGCCCAGCACCCTTTCTCCACCACTCTGCAAACGTGACTACTAGTTAAAGAAGTGTTTGCAATGTAATAGGTTTCGCATTTGCGAGAATTAGAGCTATTGGTGTTTTTTGGAGTGGAGTGGATGTACGTTGTGTGTAGTGGAATTATGTGGTATGTTGTGCAGTAAAATTATGTGAATAGAAAGTATGTGGTATTTAATGTATAGGAATTCTGTAGAGTGGGATTATGTGTTATGGAGAGTAATTATGTGGTATGGTAGTCTGTGTTGTGGAGTGGTAACGTTTTTGTGGAGTGGAGTGGAAGTACGTTGTGTGTAGTGGAATTATGTGGTATGTTGTGCAGTGAAATTATGTGGATAGAAAGTATGTAATATTTAGTGTATAGGAATTATGTAGAGTGGGATTATGTGTTATGGAGAGTAATTATGTGGTATGGTAGTTTGTGTTGTGGAGTGGTAACATCAGGTTTAGTCTTCCTCGTTTCCATAGAAGCTCAACTATGAACTCAGTGAGACAAAAAAAGAAGGAATCACTGAGGAGCACTTGTGGACCTAGTCAGAGGTATGAGCAGGGCCACTGGAATTATGCGACTGTTTGGCTGCACCGATTTTCGCACAATTATACATTTTCTGCATTAGCCACATAATTCATCATCTGCTCCCTAATCTGCAGATTTGAACAAAAATGCCTTGTTTCTAGCTCAAACGACTCAAACGTTACCAAAAATGCAGCGACAAGTGTTACAGCGTGGTGGAAGTCCCTTTGCAAACCTAGAATGGTCACCTGTTACTTACTGCTAAATGTGGGTGTTAAATTGGTACTAATGGTGTGCAAGCCACTCTTGCTGCCTTCTGCGCCTCTCTTGCCTCTTTCTGCATTTCTGTTGCTTCTTTCAGCACATTTCTTTCTTTTTCTGCACTTCTCTTGCCTCTTTCTGCAAATCTCTTCTACTTTCTGCACCTCTCTTCCCTCTTTCTGCACATCTGTTGCCTCTTTCTGCACCTCATTTGCTTCTTTCTGTACCCTTCTTGCCTCTTTCTGCACCCTTCTTCCCTCTTTCTGCACCTCTCTTGCCTTTTTCTGTACTCCTCTTATGTCTTTCTGCACCCTTTTTGCCTCTTTCTGCACCTCTGTTCCTTCTTTCTGCACTTCTTTTGTTTCTTTCCGCACCTGTCTTGCTTCTTTCTGCACCCCTCTTGCCTCTCTCGCCATCCCTTTTCCATCTTTCTGCACTTCTGTTGCTTCTTTCTGCACTTATCTTGCTTCTTTCTGCACCTCACTTGCCTCTTTCTGTATCTCTATTGCCTCTTTCTGCAGTTCTCTTGCCTCCTTCTGCATTTCACTTGCCTCTTTCTGTAACTCTCTTGCTTCTTTCTGCACCTCTCTTGCCTGTTTCTGCACCCCACTTCCCTCTTTGTGCAACTCTCTTGCCTCTTTCTACACCTCTCTTTCTTCTTTCTGCACCACTCTTGCCTCTTTCTGTATCTCTGTTCCTTCTTTCTTCACCTGTCTTGTCTCTTTCTGCACCCTTCGTGCCTCTTTCAGCACCTCTGTTGCTTCTTTCTGCAGTTCTCTTCCTCTTTCTGCACCCCTCCTGCCTCTTTCTGTACCCCTCTTGCCTCTTTGTGCACCTCTCCTACCCCTTTCTGCACCCCTCTTGCCTCTTTTTCCACCTCTGTTGGTTCTTTCTGCACCTCTTTTGCTTCGTACTGCACTTCACTTGCCTCTTTCTGTACCCCTCTTGCCTCTTTCAGCACCTCTGTTGGTTATTTCTGCACTGCTCTGGCTTCTTCCTGCACCTCTGTTCCAAATGCCTGCATCCCTCTTGCCTTTTTCTGCACCCCTCTTACCTCTTTCTGCACCTCTGAGTTGGAGGTAGTTTTAATCCCCCTGCCCTATTATGTACTAGGGCCTTACAGGGGAGGTCATGCCAATCACAAGGGTACCCCAACCCATAGTGTACCCTAGTGTATGTAGGTGTTTTCACTGTATTCTAAGTGTCTTTCAGCATAGCACTGGCTGTGGGCCTGGTTAGTCAGAGTCAGTTACCACCAGTACCAGTCAGCAAAAATTTGGGGGCACAGGATGACTTTGCAACAAGGCCGCTTTCTGCACCTCTGTTGGTTCTTTCTGCATATCTCTTGCTGCTTTCTGCACTTTTCTTCATCTTTCTGGACTTCTGTTTCCTCTTTCTGCATTTCTCTTGCTTCTTTCTGCGCCTTTCTTCCTCTTTCTCTACATGTCCTACCTCTGTAGGCATAGTTAGAAATTAGCATTTAAACAAACCTTTGAAATTCACTGAAAAAACCATAGGTTACAGGGACGTTATAGTTAGAAATTAGCATTTAAAAAACCTTAGAAATTCACTGAAAAAACCACAAGTTTCAGGGACATTATAGTTTGTTGGACATTTCACTCGTACAAAACCAGAGAAATTCGGCCATTATAGTTAGTTGAGCTATGTATAACTCGCGCCCCCGCAATGCACTGCTGATGACATCACATATTACATCACTCATGACATGGTCAGTGACATCACTCATGACATCTCAAATGACATCACTGATGAAATCACTGATGACATCATCCACGTGATCCTCTGATGAACCTCCTCACAGCCTAATATAACCTTTGATACACCCACTCTAAAATACTGACTGCCATTCTCAAAACCATAGACACACCAATACCAGTTACTACATACCCATTCACTGATTCCTAGGTCTACACACACATCCACTCACTCACCCATACAGTCACTCATACATGCAGTCACTCATCAATACATCCACTATCATATGCACTCATACACCTATACAGACACTCACACACCGCCACTCACCCATAGAGTTACTTATACAGCTAGTTAGTCATGCAAAGAATCAATCACACTCCCATTTACTCACCTATACAGTTATACACACACCACCTCACTTATTCACACAGATACTAACACATACTTACTCGCTTATACAATCACTGACACAAGCACACACTCATCCACACAGCCACTCTCACAATCACTCACTCTCACATATAGTCCTTTATATACTCCAACACTCACACATGTACCACTGAGACATCATTCACTCACCAACACAGCCATACACACACTCACCCACCCATACAGCCCCTCACAGACACTCTTGAACCCATACACCCAGTGAATCACCAATTCACACATCCATGCAGTGAGTCACACACACCCCACCCACCCACACAGATACTCAGGCACCCATACAGATACTCAGACAAGCAATCAATAACCCATATAGACACTCATGTAGCTACTCACCAACCCATGCAACCGCTTACACACCAACAGACAGACTGATACAGACATTCACACAGTTTAGTCAGTAACCCATGCATTCAGTAAGACACGTTTAATCAGTCACTTATACAGTCAGTCATGCACCTACTAAATCATCCATTGAGACAGTCATACACCCACTCATTCTTCAATACACCTTGGCCTATATATATATAAAACATTTTTAAACTTTACAGAAACACACAATCACTGGATGATGTCATCAGTGATGTCCTCAGTGATGTCATTTGAGATGTCATGAGTGATGTCATCAGTGATGTCATCAGTGATGTCACTGACCATGTCATGAGTGATGTAATATGTGATGTCATCAGCAGTGCATTGTGGGGGCGCGAGTTATACTTAGCTCAACTAACTATAACGGCTGAATTTCTCTGGTTTTGTACGAGTGAAATGTCCAACCAACTATAACATCCCTGAAACCTGTGCTTTTTTCAGTGAATTTCTAAGGTTTTTTAAATGCTAATTTCTAACTATAACGTCCCTGAAACCTATGGTTTTTTCACTGAATTTCCAAGGTTTTTTAGTTGAGCTAACTATAACTCGCGCCCCCGCAATGCACTGCTGATGACATCATATATTTCATCCCTCATGACATGGTCAGTGACATCACTGATGACATCACTGATGACATCCCAAATGACATCACTGATGACATCATCCAGTGACTGAGTGTTTCTAAAAAGTTTAAATATGCTTTATATATATATATGCCAGGATGTATTGAAGAATAAGTGGGTGTATGAGTGTCTGAATGGATGATTTAATAGGTGCATGACTGACTGAATAAGTGAGTGATTAAACGTGTCTTACTGAATGCATGGGTGACTGACTAATCTGTATGAATGTCTGTATCAGTCTGTCAGTTGGTGTGTAAGTGGCTGCTTGGGTTGTGAGTAGCTACATGAGTGTCTATATGGGTGTGACTCCCTGCATGGATGTGTGAGTGGGTGATTCACTGGGTGTATGGGTTCAAGAGTGCATCTGTGAGGGGCTGTATGGGTTTGTGAGTGTGTGTATGGCTGTGTTGGTGAGTGAATGGATGTCTCAGTGCTACATGTGTGAGTAGCTACATATGTAAAAGGCAGAATATGTGAGTGTTGGAGTATATAAATGATTATATGTGAGAGTGAGTGATTGTGAGAGTGGCTGTATGAATGAGTGTGTGCTTGTGTCAGTGATTGTATTTGTCAGTAAGTATGTGTTAGTATCTGTATAAATAAGTGAGGTGGTGTGTGTATAACTATGTAGGTGAGTAAATGGGAGTGTGATTGATTCTTTGCATGACTGACTAGCTGTATGAGTAACTCTATGGGTGAGTGGCGGTGTGTGAGTATCTGTATGGGTGTATTAGTGCATATGATAGTGGCTGTATTGATGAGTGACTGCATGTATGAGTGACTGTGTGGATGAGGGAGTAGATGTATGTGTAGACCTAGGAATCAGTGAGTGGGTATGTAGTAACTGGTATTGTTGTGTCTATGGCTTCAAGAATGGCAGTCTGTATTTTAGAGTGGGTGTATCAAAGGTTATATTCGGCTGTGAGGAGGTGCATCAGATTATCACGTGGATGATGTCATCAGTGTTGTCATCAGTGATGTCATTTGAGATGCCATCAGTGATGTCATCAGTGATGTCACTGACCATGTCATGAGTTATGTAATATCTGATCAATCAATCAATCAGGGTTTTTTATAAAGCGTGCTACTCACCCGTGAGGGTCTCAAGGTGCTGGGGGGGTACAGCTCCGGTCAGTCGAAGAGCCAGGTCTTGAGGTTCTTCCTGAAGATGTGCAGGGTAATGGAGCGTCTGATGTTGACTGGGAGCTCGTTCCAGGCCTTGGCTGTGATGTAGAAGGCTCTTCCGCCTGCTCTGTTTCTGCGGATGCGGGGGGTCTCTGCCAGGGTGAGGTCAGTGGAGCGGAGGTTCCTCTTGGGTATGTGGAAGGAGACCCTCTCGTTGAGTTATTTGGGTCCGATGTTGTGGAGGTATTTGTAGGCGTGGGTGAGCAGTTTAAAGGTTACTCTTTTCTCGACGGGAAGCCAGTGGAGGTCTCGTAGGTGTTGGGTCATGTGTTCGTGCCGTGGGGTCCCGAGGACGAGTCTGGCTGCGGTGTTCTGGATGGTTTGGAGATTGTGTAGGAGATTTCTGTTAATTCCAGCATAGAGGGCATTGCCGTAGTCCAGTCTGCTGGTTATGAGTGCGTGGGTGACGGTTTTCCTGCCTTTGGGGGGTATCCATTTGAAGGTCTTGTGGAGGATGCGAAGGCAGTTGAAACTGGTGGAGGCGACAGAGTTGATGTGGCGGGTCATGGTGAGGGAGGAGTCGAGGATGATGCCGAGGTTCTGTGCGTGGTCAGTAGGGGTGGGTGGACTACCGAGGGTGGGGGGCCACCAGGTGTTGTCCCAGGCGGAGGTGGAGGGTCCAAGGATGAGGACCTCGGTCTTCTCTGAGTTGAGCTTCAGGCAGCTATTTTTCATCCAGGCTGCGACGTTCTTCATTCCTTCGTGGAAGCAGAGTCTGGTGTCTTCCGGGTTCTTTGTGAGGGAGAGGATGAGCTGGGTGTTGTCGGCGTATGACACTATGCTGAGCCCATGCTGTCTGACGATGGCGGCGAGGGAGGCCATGTAGATGTTGAAGAGCGAGGGGCTGAGCGATGATTTTTGGGGTACTCCACAGTTGATCTCTGTGGGTTCGGAGAGGAAGGGAGGGAGGGAGTCTGATCCTCTGGGTTCTGCCGGAGAGGAAGGATTGGATCCAGTTGAGGGCGGTTGCTCGTATTCCAGCGACGTGGAGTCTGGCTGCGAGAGTGCGATGTGAGATGGTGTCGAAGGCTACAGAGAGGTCTAGTAGGATGAGGGCCGCAGTGTGGCCCTGGTCGACTAGCATGCGGATGTCGTCGGTGGCGGCGAGGAGGGTGGTTTCGGTGCTGTGGTTGCTGCAGAATCCGGACTGGGAGGAGTCTAGGATGGAGTTCTCCTCGATGAAGGCGGTCAGCTGAGCGTTTACGAGTCTCTCAGTGACTTTGGCAGTGAAGGGGAGGTGAGAGATGGGCCGGTAGTTTTTCAGGTCCGTCGGGTCGGCTGAGGGCCTCTTGAGGAGGGGTTTCACCTCTGCCCACTGCCAGTCATCTGGACAGATGCCGGATTCGAGGGAGGCGTTGATGGTCCATCCTAATTCGGGTGCGATGGCGGCGGCAGCTCTGTGGTAGATGTGCGGTGGGCAGGGGTCCGTGGGGGCTCCTGAGTGGGTGTTCTTCATGGTTGCGGTGGTGTTATCGATGGTGGCCGGGTCCCAGTTTGTGATGGTCAGCTGGTTGTCGGTGGTGGGGGGGTGGTGTCCGGCGGCTGAACGTCGAAGTTGTCGTAGAGGGCCTTGATTTTCAGATGGAAGTAGGAGCTGAGCTTGTTGCAGAGTTCCTGGGATGGTGTGACGTCAGTGGCTTCGCTGGGGGGGTTTGGTGAATTGCTGTATGACGTTGAAAAGTTCTTTCGCGTTGGTTGCGTGGGTGTGGATTTTGTTCTTGATGAAAGTCCGTTTGGTGTCTCTTATGCACTGGTGGTATTCCCTCAGGGCGCTCATGTAGCTGTTCACGTCTTCCGTGGTTTTCCGGTTTCGCCAGGTTTTCTCAGGCGTCTGCAGGAGCGTCTGGCTTCTTGGAGTTCAGTGGTGAACCAGGCGGCCTTCAGGGGGCGTTGTTTGTCAGGGTGGCAGAGGGGTGCGAGTTTGTCGGCGCAGCTCGATATCCAGCAGTGGAGTTCTTTGGCTGCAGAGTTGGTGTTGGTCGTGGCGCAGGGGGGTCTAGGAGGAGGGTGGTGTTGAGGAGTTCCTCTGTGATCTTGCTCCAGTTCCTTCGTGGCGGGCACGGGGCGGCATTGGGTGTGGAGGTGGCATTGAAAGTGAAGTGTACGCAATGGTGGTCCATCCAGAGGGGCTGCGAGGTGCGGCTGAAGTGGATGTTTGTCCCTCCTGCGAAGATGGGTTCGAGGGTGTGTCCTGCTCTGTGGGTGGGGGTGGTGATGAGCTGCTTCAGTCCGAGGTTGGAGAGGTTGTCAAGGAGGGTGATGGAGTCTGGGTCATTGCGGTTGTCGAGGTGAAAATTGCGGGTGTGCGAGTTATAGTTAGCTCAACTAACTATAACGGTCGAATTTCTCAGGTTTTGAACGAGTGAAATGTCCAACTAACTATAACGTCCCTGAAACCTGTGTTTTTTTTTCAGTGAATTTCTATGGTTGTTTAAATTATAATTTCTAACTATAACGTCCCTGAAACCTATGGTTTTTAAGTGAATTTCTAACGTTTTTAAATGTTAATTTATAACTATGCCTACATAGGTAGGACATGTGCAGAAAGAGGAAGAAAGGAGCAGAAAGAAGAAAGAGAAGTGCAGAAAGAGGCAAGAGAGGTGCAGAAAGAGGAAGAAAGGTACATAAAGAAGCTAGAGAAATGCAGAAAGAGGCAACCGAAGTCCAGAAAGAGGAAGAAAGGTGAAGAAAGAAGCAAGAGATGTGCAGAAAGAACCAACAGAGGTGCAGAAAGAGGCCTACTTTGACTGTACCTTACAACAGACTCATACAAAGTACCCTAATCACTAATCCTTCTCCGAAGATGTCTTAAACCTCACTTTTCTCTTGAAGGTTCGCTATTAATCGACTGCTCAGAATGTTAGGCCTACCAAATATAAAACAGCAATCCTAAGCATATCACTGTTGCAAGTCTGACCAAGTTTGTGAAGGTATGCATGCATGTCTATGCTTTTACCTAGTGACATGTTAAATTAAAATAAACATGCAAACACTTGAATACCTGTGTTTCAAACAGCATACTCTGTAAATGTGTGTAAAAAAAGGTGTATGCATTTCTTTCTGCTCACAATACAGGGCACATGGGTATTCAATAGTATATTTGAGGGGCTCTATAACACATATATACATAAGACATGTCTGCCTGTGCAACCGAATGACAGAGCAGAACTAAGAAGTTTTGACCACCTCTAAGAGAAGCTACCCGCTTTTTAAGCTACCATTTTCAAATGCATAACACATGTGAGACTACATGTGCAAGTAGACATATACCTCAGGCACAAGAGCACGCAGACCTTTAAACTTGACAGCTTGCACTTCCCATTTGAATATAGAAACAGGCAAAGGAAGTACAAAAAGGAGCAAGAGAATTGCAGAAAGAAACAAGAGAGGTGCAGAAAGATTAAGAAATGTGCAGAAAGAGGCAAGAGAAGTGCAGAAAGAGGCAAGAGAAGTATAGAAAGAGGCAAGAGAAGTGCAGAAAGAGGCAAGAGAGGAGCAGAAAGAGGCAAGAGAGGAGCAGAAAGAGGCAAGTGAGGTGCAGAAAGAGGCAAGAGAAGTGCAGAAAGAGGAAAGAGAAGTGCAGAAAGGGGCAAGAGAGGTACAGAAAGAAGCAACAGAGGTGCAGAAGGAGACAAGAGAACTGCAGAAAGAGGCAAGAGAGTTGCAGAAACAGGCAAGAGAGGTGCAGAAAAAGGAACAGGGGTGCAGAAAGAGGCAAGAGAGGTGCAGAAAGAGGGAAGAAAGGTGCGAAAGAGGCAAGAGGGGTACAGAAAGAAGCAACAGAAGTGCAGAAAGAAGCAAGAGAAGTGCAGAAAGAAGCAACAGTGGTGCAGAAAGAGGGAAGAGGAGTACAGAAAGAGGCAAGAGAAGTGCAGAAAGAAGCGACAGAGGTGCAGAAAGAGGGAAGAGCAGTGCAGAAAGAACCAACAGCGGTGCTGAAGGAGGCAAGAGGGGTGTCGAAAGATGCAAAAGGGATGTCAACATTTTCGAGAGGTGCAGAAAGAAGCAAGAGCAGTGCAGAAAGAACCAACAGAGGTGCAGAAACAGACAAGAGGGATGCAGAAAGAGGCAAGAGAAGTTCCGAAAGAAGCAACAGAGGTGCAGAAGGAGACAAGAGAACTGTAGAAAGAGGCAAGAGAGTTGCAGAAAGAGGCAAGAGAGGTGCACAAAGAGGGAAGAAGGGTGCAGAAAGAGGCAGGAGGGTGCAGAAAGAAGTAAGAGAGGTATAGAAAGAAGCCAGAGAAGTACAGAAAGAAGCAACAGAGGTGCAGAAAGAGGCAAGAGGGGTGCAGAAAGAAACAAAAGAAGTGTAGAAAGAAGCAACAGGGGTGCACAAAGAGGCAAGAGGAGTGCAGACTGAGTGAAGAGTGGTGCAGAAAGAGGCATGAGGGGTGCAGAAAGAAGCAAGTGAGGTGCAGAAAGAAGCAAGAGAAGTGTATAAAGAAGCAACAGAGATGCGGAAAGGGGGAAGTGGGGTGGAGAAAGAGGCAAGAGGGATACAGAAAGAAACAAGAGAGGTGCAGAAAGAAACAAAAGAAGTACAGAAAGAAGGAACAGAGGTGCAGAAAGAATCAATAGGGATGCAGAAAGAGGGAAGAGGGGTGTGAAAGAGGCACGAGGTGTGCGATTAAGAAGCAAGAGGGGTGCAGAAAAAAGCAAGAGAGGTGCAGAAAGAATCAAAAGAAGTGCAGAGAGAACAGAGGTGAAAAAAGAGGCAAGAACAGTGCAGAAAGAGGGAAGAGGGGTGAAGAAAGAGGCACGAGGGGTGCAGAAAGAAGCAAGAAAGGTACAGAAAGAAACAAAAGAAGTACAGAAAGAAGTAACAGAGGTGCAGAAAGAGACAAGAGGGGAGCAGAAAGAGGGAAGAGGGGTGCAGAAAGAGGCACAAGGGTTGCAGAAATAAGGGACAGAGGTGCAGAAAGAGGCAAGAGAAGTGCAGAAAGAAGCAACAGAGATGCAGAAAGTGGGAGGAGGGGTGGAGAAAGAGGCAAAAGGGGTGCAGAAAGAAGCAAGATAGGTGCAGAAAGAAACAAAAGAAGTGCAGAAAAAAGCAACAGAGATGCAGAAAGAGGTAAGAGGGGTGCAAAAAGAGGGAAGAGTGTTGCAGAAAGAGGCACGAGGGGTGCAGAAAGAAGCAAAAGAGGTGCAGAAAGAAGCAACAGAGATGCAGAAAGGGGGAAGTGGGGAGGAGAAAGAGGCAAGAGGGATACAGAAAGAAGCAAGAGAGTTGCAGAAGGAAACAAAAGAAGTGCAGAAAAAAGGAACAGATGTGCAGAAAGAGGCAAGAGGGGTGCAGAAGGAGGGACGAGGGGTGCAGAAAGAGGCACAAAGGTTGTAGAAAGAAGGGACAGAGGTGCAGAAAGAAGCAAGAGAAGTGCAGAAAGAGGGATGAGGGGTGGAAAAAGAGGCAAGAGAAGTGCAGAAAGAAGCAACAGAGATGCAGAAAGGGGGAACAGGGGTGGAGAAAGTGGCGAGAGGGGTGCAAAAAGAAGCAAGAGAGGTACAGAAAGAAACAAAAGAAGAGCAGAAAGAAGGAACAGGGGTACAGAAAGAGGCAAGAGGGGTGCAGAAAGAGGGAATAGGGGTGCATGTAGAAATAAAAACCTTCTTAGGGGTTCACTGATACATCTGGTCCTTAAGACCAACAAGGAAGAGATTGGCACAGAAGCTGTAATATAAAAAAACATGTTTTATTAACCTCAGATGAGGGAGATTGCATCTTACGGTACCCGCAGGCCACTGTAGGAGGCATTCTAATGAGTGCAGAGAACAGGGTCCTTATATATGTATTTGTTACATAGTCAGCATAAAATCAAGGGGAGGTCCTAGCACATACAAGCATGCTTATTGACTAATATGGGTATACAAAATTTGCTTGCTCCACAAAGTGGGAGGGGAGACTAAACTGCTTACATGAGTAAGAATAGCCTGACAGTTCTATACTAGGAGCAGGTGCATTCTACCAGCTAGGCCTCTCTGAGCATGTGCAAGACTCTGGAAGAGGGAGAAAGCACATGGCGAGCACATGGCTAACTAAAATGGCTGCCAAGTACAAAATGGCTTTCAGCTCATGCTAACAGCGATTCCTGCAATCTTTAACAGATGATCCTTTTAGCATGAGCTAAAGACATTCCCATGATCTAGTAGAGACATAGAAAATATTTTGCACATTTTCTTCTCATAAATTCATCAATATCCTATGCTAGGTGGGCATTTACATTCTAAACATTTCATTAAGCAGGTATATACAAGGTATAAGCAGGAGTACAAAGTGAACAGAGCATTGGGTCATACAGGTAGCAAGAGAGAATAATGACTATTATCTCAAACAGAAATCTCAATATTTTCCAATCCTAAGCAGAAAGCAAATACCAAAACCATCTAGTCTAATTTTAAGTTTCAGGGCTCTGATGTATTTCAATGACTATTTATGTCAATTTCAAAATAGCCAACAGCACATACCTAATAAAAACATTTTCAATAGACTTTCTCAGTATTTTTTATGAGGGCTAAATTATCAATTAATATACTTAAGGAAAGAGTAAAGTAACATGCTCAGATGAACTTTTCTCGTGCAGAATAAACATTACTCTTAAAAAATATTAAAGCAATCAGACATATTATTACAAAAACAATCCTGGCTCCGGGGGACCAGGAGGACCACACAGGGCCATAGGAATTAGGACAAGGAGCCGCAAAGGGCTGCTACTCCAAAAAAAATGGGACGACCAAAGGGGTACATTACTAACAAAAAAAGAGTCCTTGGGAATTTCTAGAACCACCAGCCAGAGGGGAGTCTTCTCCCTGTGTCCGTTTGAGCCTCACAGGCAGGCTCTTGTTGTTCCCACGGTGGAGCTGCACAACTCGCAACTCAAGAATCACAGAGAAGGAAAAGTCTTTCTTTCAGGATAGGGCAATCACCCCCCAGGGCAAATACCCTCAATGATCCTGTCCAGTGTCTCAGGCAGTGCACCAGTTTTCTTCACTTTAATCTAACAGGCACCAAGGGCACAGCACCTGTACCCTAAACTCAAGTCCTTCCCTAACTCCTGTATTGCACCTCTGGCGCACTGCTCTTTTGTTAGGGCCACAAATTGTACCCAGTGTGCTTGGGCATCTCTTGATCAACAAACAAAGGCGTAGACTTGCATTCACTTGGGACCAGGACTCAAAGGCCTGAAGCAACCCTTGTTTCAAAGGGGGTCACCTCAAGCAAAAGCCTCCTTGCCGTCCTTGTCGTTCTGTGACTCTCTCAGCTGGGCATCAAAAACTGGATCCACACAAAGATTTCTCCATCCTGATTTGTAACCCCGTCTTTCGCCCAAGACAGTGGCAGGGGTACACACTTCACGTCCCAGTGCTTCCGCCTTCACTGAGGTCCTAGTTGCCAGCAACGCCTGTGCTGGTTCCTTTCGTTTTGACTGTAGGCTGGACTGGTGCTGACTCCCAGGCTGGATCTGATGTCCGGGCCCTCTGGCAATGGTTGTAAGGCAGCAAATATCTATTGGTGGACAGAACAAGAGGTCTTTAGACAAGGCACAGAAATAAACTAACAACAGAGAGGATAGTCTCAGAATACTCTCTTAGTCCTGGGGCGCCCCATACATTAGCAAGGCACCCAAGAGCCACTTCATCTATCTGAGAGTAGAAAACCCTGGACCTATTGGCAAGTATAAAAGGAACGTTTTGGTGAACTGACAAGAGTAATACATCACCCAATCCCAAACAGCCAAGGAAGTCTGTGTTCATTTACTAAATTCTGAGGAAAAGAGAAAAACAATACAGACATACTCCAAATATTTACATTGGTGTATTCCTATATTACCAATCTGAAGAACCCTCAAGAAAAAGGAAATGTTCTACACTTTTACTCATAGATTTTACATTACTTGTACAGGACTGCAGACACTTGTAAAATAATTTCTCTTACATGTTATGCTTAGGACCATGCTCTCATGTTATAGGTGCAGCAGGAAAATCTAAAACTGCTAATTTAACAGGGATTCTTATTGCAAAAAGAACTAAACTTCAACATAGTGAGTACATTTTCTCCAGCAGAACATGTTATGACAAACAAACTCCTATAAAACAATATTTTCCTTCAAAATGTTTGCTAAGGATCACATGAGCGTCTTTCCTGCATTGTACTTTTCACGATCTGGACTATGCAACATCATTTTCAAAAGGAAAAAAACCCTATCTCCAGCTCTAATAAGGGCTGTCAGCTTATTGACAGAGACTAGCTAATAAAAAACTAGCAATGCCCTTGCAAAACTGTATAGAACATGAGAATAACATAAACAATAATAGTGTTGCCACCTGAGATTTTTGAACAGAAACCGCCACTATACAGTTCTCCTTAAAGATCAAATAAGGGAACATCAATCTGTTCTACTCATTCTTTCATACAGGATGGGCAGTAACATAGCTTATGTGTTTCATCTTTTTATTAATTCTAACAATTTTAAAACAGTATTACAGAATAGCTAATAACTATCACATGGCCATTTCCTAGACAGCTTAGACAGACTCAAAAACAGTGAGAAAAAGAAGAGAGAAAACATAATTTTGCCTACCCTTAATTTGTAGAGGAGCTAGCCTCCTTCCCCATTTTGACAGTAGGAAAACCTGAAACAGGTTTTACTTCTGTCAACACTTTCAACCCCTATTTGTAGCAACTGGGCACAAACAAACCAATGTATCAATTTCTTGAGCAATTGTACTAGATTAACATGAGGGCGCATGAATGCAAACTAAAATCCATTTCCTCCTTATCGTAGCCCCTACACAGTATTCTTTAAACTAAAACCATTATTTTGATATACATGGCAGATCAATGCTCAACTGAGGGTTGTCTTCCTTCGTTTCATATGACTGCGCAAAACGTGTGTTTGCCAAAAATAGGAAGCAAAGCTTCTCTTCCTCTCTTTGCGCTATCATCTCGTCTTTCAAAAACTTTTCGAAGGTCGAAGTGTCCCAGCAAACATTACCCTTCACCCTGCTAAGTTGCTAAATGCAGAACTCCGACCTTTGACCCGTTCAGCAGCTGCTCATTTTGTTTGTGCAAGGCTTGCCATGCGGTTTTTGTAATGCAAAGCAACTCTGGAGAATCACAGCTAAAAGGCAGTCCTGTCCGATCCGTTTGCCAGTAATTTAAAGGTAGGATAATAACGTCTGCTGGTTTCTGTATACTTATTTTCATTTATGTATAGTATGTGGTGTGCAGTCTAGTAATGCAGAGGTCAGCTGTTTGTTTTATACTTGCATATACTTTATGGAAGCCTGAGAGCACGTTAAAACTGCCTTGAGTGGTAGAACTGCTTGTAAAATTGTGAATTTAGCTCAATTTCGACTTTGGTGGTAGGGGCACTTAAAAATGAATATCCTACAATATTTTTGCATAATAGGAACCCCCAGAGTGTTCTCTAGATAGCCCAGGAATGGGAAATCAGAAATGTATAAGATATACCCTTATAAAAATGAGTTTTGTACGGCTGGGTAAAGTGACATTTCACATTTAAGTTCCCTTCTTATTGCGGTACAGCACTGCTTAAATTCAACTTTGATACTAGGAATTCACAGTATGATGATTAGGCTTTATAAAGATGAAAAAACGAATTTAAAGTATTTATGTTTAACAATATATTTTTTTTCATATCATTAATTTTTTTTTTTTTTTAATCAAAACCAACCATTTTGATGATTCCACATTGGAAAAGCAAGCTTCATTCGTAGCCTATCATATTTAAACACATTCATTCATAACCCTAAGCACAGAAGCCTTTACTTGAAACAGGAAAAGTCTGCGCCACTTTTTAAAGGACAGTTATCATTTAACATCAGAACCACAGATGTACTTATGTAAAAAAGGCATTAAGAAAGGAAATCCCTACTTTCAATTTTGTTCTCTGTTATCCAAAATAATGAAACTGGTTTTTTGAAACTTTTAAAATAATGCAGGCCCTTATACCAGTTTTACACTGACTTAAAATTTCGCTGACTCAGCATTCCTGTCTGTGGCTGTGATCAGGAATAGCCATATGCTATTTATGCAGCTGTTGTTTGTCAGCAGGCGTCGAATTTTCACGCCTTTCTCAGGAAAAAAACCCTTTATTATTTGAAATACCCTGACAGAGTTAAATCCCCATTTGCTGTGTCAAACAGTTTCTTTTCAGTTAGTCAGTTTAAACACAGCTGTTGGAAAGCTTTTTCTCGGGTGTTGAAAGAAAAGCATGTCACAGTCTATTTAAAAACTGAGGCATTTCAATGCAGTCAAATCTATCTTTCTATAATGTGTATTTAGTTCAGCAACGACCAAATTCACTCATATGATGTGCATGCCTTTTAATGTCTAATACAATGTATTTAAGGAAAATGCTGTAACATGTATTTTAGTCTATTGATTACAAAACACATAATTTCGTTTTTTTTTTTCCTCTGTATGAGGCCTATTTTAATCCTATTGAATATGAATTCTAATTTTATCTTTAGCATTGTGGCAATTTGCACACATTTACAGTGTCGTACTCTGTCAATTTAATAGTAACATGCAGCTGTTTAGCGTATGTTATATAATTCATTTCTGGATTTGTATTTAATATGTAAGTAACTAAATGACATTTTGCATAACAGAATGATGACAGCAAAAAAACATAAACAAACTCATTGAGCTCATTCAGATATTTACAGAAGGGAGGTCATATACGCAGAGCACACAACACAGCGCGCTTAAAGCTAGACATTCTTTCACAAAGAGTACTCACACAAGTATTACCAATGTCAAACCACAAACCCCACATAGACATTGAAACACATATTTAACCCACAAATCAACACTTAGGACTGCTTACAAAGTGTACGCAAGACCAACCTATTTGTAAATACTAATTGTAAGTCATATTTACAAGAAGAGCTCTCAAAAGTAGCCCAAAAAACTGTTCCATGGTCAAGAAGCCAAAATACACCAAATTCGCCAGTTTTGGCTGGTAGAACACTCAAAAAGCGCTCTGCATATCACCACTTATGAATGTTACTAAGTGCGCAGATCCGGATCCGTTTTATGTACATATTTAGTTCCATGGGGTACTTAGTCACCAAGGAAGAAATATCTTTTACTATACGTAAACCTATTTAGGTATCCCCTCTGAGGGGAGTCAACTAAGTACTTACTAAATCCATATCGGTACCTCCAAAACAGCAACACTTTCTACGAAGTGTGCTAGAAGCAGGCATGTCAAGAATATTATAGCATATATAATATTATACTCCAAGTGACACTTAACACAATGTGTGCCGTTCAAGTTTTCAAAGTTAGAGAAAAATCTCCTCATTACCTGCCTATATGAATTGCAATGCATATATAACTTACAAAACAAATTCCAAAATTGGCCAATCATACAAACAAAGCCACAGTAAGTGTTACTAAAACTACCTTACCAATCAAAGGCATCAAACCAACAGCAAGTGCCGCAAAACGGCTCTTACCAATCAAATGGTGTCCAGGTTCCAACTGCCAAGTTCTGAGTGACCTAACGGTCGTTTTAAAATACTCACGCCAAAGAAGTTCTCAGTCGGGAGCGGCAAACACTTGGAGGATCAGATCAGGAAGACCAGAAATATACTGGGCTGGAAGACAAACAATCTCCGTGCGCAGGGTACCTCCTCAGTAGATTCCTGTCCTGTACTCCTCAGTAGATTCCTGTCTCCCTTCAAGACCACTCCCTTGGATAGCCGCTGCACCGATGAGGTCCCTATTCGGGCGCCATTTGTAGAAATAAAAACCTTCTTAGGGGTTCACTGATACATCTGGTCCTTAAGACCAACAAGGAAGAGATTGGCACAGAAGCTGTAATATAAAAAAAAACATGTTTTATTAACCTCAGATGAGGGAGATTGCATCTTACGGTACCCGCAGGCCACTGTAGGAGGCATTCTAATGAGTGCAGAGAACAGGGTCCTTATATATGTATTTGTTACATAGTCAGCATAAAATCAAGGGGAGGTCCTAGCACATACAAGCATGCTTATTGACTAATATGGGTATACAAAATTTGCTTGCTCCACAAAGTGGGAGGGGAGACTAAACTGCTTACATGAGTAAGAATAGCCTGACAGTTCTATACTAGGAGCAGGTGCATTCTACCAGCTAGGCCTCTCTGAGCATGTGCAAGACTCTGGAAGAGGGAGAAAGCACATGGCGAGCACATGGCTAACTAAAATGGCTGCCAAGTACAAAATGGCTTTCAGCTCATGCTAACAGCGATTCCTGCAATCTTTAACATGCAGAAAGAAGCACAAGTTGTGCAGAAAGAAGCAGAGAGGTGCAGAAGGAAGCAAGAGTGGTGCAGAAAGAAGCATCAGAGGTGCAGCAAGAGGCAGGAGGGGTACAACAATAGGGAAGAGGGGTACAGAAAGATGCACGAGGGGTGCAGAAAGAAGCAAGAGATGTGCAGAAAGAAACAAAAGAAGTGCAGAAAGACGGAACAGAGGTACAGAAAGAGGCAACATGGGTGAAGAAAGAGGGAAGAGGGGTGGAGAAAGAGGCAAGAGAAGTGTAGAAAGAAGCAAGAGAGGTGCAGAAAGAGGGAAGACGAGTGCAGAAAGAGGCAACAGGGGTGCAGAAAGAAGCAAGAGAGATGCAGAAAGAGGTAAAAAAAAAGTGCAGAAAGAAGCAAGAGAGGTGCAGAAAGAGGGAAGACAAGTGCAGAAAGAGACAACAGGGGTGCAGAAAGAGGTAAGAGAGGTGCAGAAAGAGGGATGAGGGGTGCAGAAAGAGGCAAGATGGGTGTAGAAAGGAGCAAGAGAGGTACAGAAAGAAACAAGAGAATTGCAGAAAAAAGCAACAGGGGTGCAGAAAGAGGCTAGAGGGGTGCAGAAAGAGGCAAGAGAAGTGCAAAAAGAAGCAACAGAGGTGCAGAAGGAGGTAAAAGAACTTCAGAAAGAGGAAAGAGAGTTGCAGAAACAGGCAAAAGAGGGGGCAGAAAGAGGGAACAGGTGTGCAGACCGAGGCAAGAGAGGTGCAGAAAGACAGAAGAGGGGTGCAGAAGGAGGCAAGCGGGATGCATAAATTTGCAACAGATGTGCAGAAAGAAGCAAGAGCAGTGCAGAATGAACCAACAGAGGTGCAGAAAGAGGCAAGAGAGGTACAGAAAGAAGCAAGAGAAGTGCAGAAAGATGCAAAAGAGGTGCAGAAAGAGGCAAGAGAACTGCAGAAAAAGGCAAGAGAAGTGCAGAAAGAGGAAGGAGAGGTGCACAAAGAGTCAAGAGGGGTACAGAAAGAGGCAAGAGGGGTGCAGAAAGAAGCAAGAGAAGTGCAGAAAGAAGCAACAGAGGTGCTGAAAGGGGCAAGTGGGGTGCAGAAAGAGGCAAGAGAAGTACAGAAAGAAGGAACAGAGGTGCAGAAACAGGCAGGAAAGATGCAGAAAGAGAGAACAGGGGTGCAGAAAGAGGCAAGAGGGATACAGAAATTTGCAAAAGAGGTGCAGAAAGAAGCAAGAGCAGCGCAGAAAGAACCAACAGAGGTGGAGAAAGAGGCAAGAGGGGTACAGAAAGAGGTAAGAGAAGTGCAGAAAGAAACAAAAGAGGTGCAGAAAGAGGCAAGAGAACTGCCAAAGAAGGCAAGAGAGATGCAGAAAGAGGAAGGAGAGGTGCACAAAGAGGCAAGAGGGGTACAGAAAGAGGCAAGAGGGGTGCAGAAAGAAGCAAGAGAAGTGCAGAAAGAAGCAACAGAGGTGCTGAAAGAGGCAAGAGGGCTGTAGAAAGAGGCAAGAGAAGTGCAGAAAGAAGAAACAGAGGTGCAGAAAGAGGCGCGAGGGGTGCAGAAAGAGGTAGGAGAGGTGCTCAAAGAGGCAAGAGGGGTACAGAAAGAGGCAAGAGGGGTGCAGAAAGATGGAATAGAAGTGTAGAAAGAAGCAACAGAGGTGCTGAAAGAGACAAGAAGGGTGCAGAAAGAGGCAAGAGAAGTGCAGAAAGAAGCAACAGAGTTACAGAAAGAGGCAAGAGAGATGCAGAAAGAGGCAAGAGAGGTACTGAAAGAAGAGAGTGAGGTTCAGAGAGAGGCAAGAGTAGAGCTGAAAGTTTTAAGTGAGGTGCAGAAAGAAGCAAGAGAGGTAAAGAAAGAGACAAGATAAGTGTAGAAAGAGGCAAGAGAAGTGCAGAAAGAGGCACTTGAGGTGCAGAAAGAGGCAAGAGAGGTACAGAAAGAGGCTCGAGAAGTGCAGAAAGAGGCAAGAGAGGTGCAGAAGGAAGAGAGTGAGGTGCAGGAAGAGGCAAGTGAGGTGCCGAAAGAGGCAAGAGAGGTACAGAAAGAAATAAAAGAAGAGCAGAAAGAAGGAACAGGGGTGCAGAAAGAGGCAATAGGGGTGCAGAAAGAGGGAAGAGGGGTGCAGAAAGAAGCACGAGTGGTGCAGAAAGAAGCAAGAGATGTGCAGAAGGAAGCAAGAGTGGTGCAGAAAGAAGCAACAGAGGTGCAGAAAGAGGCAGGAGGGGTACAAAAATAGGGAAGAGGGGTACAGAAAGATGCACGAGGGGTGCAGAAAAAAGCAAGAGATGTGCAGAAAGAAACAAAAGAAGTGCAGAAAGACGGAACAGAGGTACCGAAAGAGGAAACATGGGTGAAGAAAGAGGGAAGAGGGGTGGAGAAAGAGACAACAGGGGTGCAGAAAGAAGCAAGCGAGGTGCAGAAAGAGGTAAAAAAAAGTGCAGAAAGAAGCAACAGAGGTACAGAAAGAGGCAAGAGAGGTGCAGAAAGAGGGAGGAGGGGTGCAGAAAGAGGCAAGATGGGTATAGAAAGGAGCAAGAAAGGTACAGAAAGAGGGAAGACGAGTGCAGAAAGAGACAACAGGGGTGCAGAAAGAAGCAAGCGAGGTGCAGAAAGAGGTAAAAAACGTGCAGAAAGAAGCAACAGAGGTACAGAAAGAGGCAAGAGAGGTGCAGAAAGAGGGAGGAGGGGTGCAGAAAGAGGCAAGATGGGTATAGAAAGGAGCAAGAGAGGTACAGAAAGAAACAAGAGAAGTGCAGAAAGAAGCAAGAGAGGTGCAGAAAGAGGGAAGACGAGTGCAGAAAGAGACAACAGGGGTGCAGAAAGAAGCAAGCGAGGTGCAGAAAGAGGTAAAAAAAGTGCAGAAAGAAGCAACAGAGGTACAGAAAGAGGCAAGAGAGGTGCAGAAAGAGGGAGGAGGGGTGCAGAAAGAGGCAAGATGGGTATAGAAAGGAGCAAGAGAGGTACAGAAAGAAACAAGAGAATTGCAGAAAAAAGCAACAGGGGTGCAGAAAGAGGCTAGAGGAGTGCAGAAAGAGGCAAGAGAAGTGCAGAAAGAAGCAACAGAGGCGGCAAGGAGGCAAAAGAACTGCAGAAAGAGGAAAGAGAGTTGCAGAAACAGGCAAAAGGGGTGCTGAAAGAGGGAACAGGTGTGCAGACCGAGGCAAGAAAGGTGCAGAAAGACAGAAGAGGGGTGCAGAAAGAGGCAAGCGGGATGCATAAATTTGCAACAGATGTGTAGAAAGAAGCAAGAGCAGTGCAGAATGAACCAACAGAGGTGCAGAAAGAGGCAAGAGAGGTACAGAAAGAAGCAAGAGAAGTGCAGAAAGATGCAAAAGAGGTGCAGAAAGAGGCTAGAGAACTGCAGAAAAAGGCAAGAGAGGTGCAGAAAGAGGAAGGAGAGATGCACAAAGAGTCAAGAGGGGTACAGAAAGAGGCAAGAGGGGTGCAGAAAGAAGCAAGAGAAGTGCAGAAAGAAGCAACAGAGGTGCTGAAAGGGGCAAGTGGGGTGCAGAAAGAGGCAAGAGAAGTACAGAAAGAAACAAAAGAAGTGCAGAAAGACGGAACAGAGGTACAGAAAGAGGCAACATGGGTGAAGAAAGAGGGAAGAGGGGTGGAGAAAGAGGCAAGAGAAGTGTAGAAAGAAGCAAGAGAGGTGCAGAAAGAGGGAAGACGAGTGCAGAAAGAGACAACAGGGGTGCAGAAAGAAGCAAGAGAGGTGCAGAAAGAGGTAAAAAAAGTGCAGAAAGAAGCAAGAGAGGTGCAGAAAGAGGGAAGACAAGTGCAGAAAGAGACAACAGGGGTGCAGAAAGAGGTAAGAGAGGTGCAGAAAGAGGGATGAGGGGTGCAGAAAGAGGCAAGATGGGTGTAGAAAGGAGCAAGAGAGGTACAGAAAGAAACAAGAGAAGTGCAGAAAAAGCAACAGGGGTGCAGAAAGAGGCTAGAGGGGTGCAGAAAGAGGCAAGAGAAGTGCAAAAAGAAGCAACAGAGGTGCAGAAGGAGGCAAAAGAACTTCAGAAAGAGGAAAGAGAGTTGCAGAAACAGGCAAAAGGGGTGCAGAAAGAGGGAACAGGTGTGCAGACCGAGGCAAGCGGGATGCATAAATTTGCAACAGATGTGTAGAAAGAAGCAAGAGCAGTGCAGAATGAACCAACAGAGGTGCAGAAAGAGGCAAGAGAGGTACAGAAAGAAGCAAGAGAAGTGCAGAAAGATGCAAAAGAGGTGCAGAAAGAGGCTAGAGAACTGCAGAAAAAGGCAAGAGAGGTGCAGAAAGAGGAAGGAGAGATGCACAAAGAGTCAAGAGGGGTACAGAAAGAGGCAAGAGGGGTGCAGAAAGAAGCAAGAGAAGTGCAGAAAGAAGCAACAGAGGTGCTGAAAGGGGCAAGTGGGGTGCAGAAAGAGGCAAGAGAAGTACAGAAAGAAACAAAAGAAGTGCAGAAAGACAGAACAGAGGTACAGAAAGAGGCAACATGGGTGAAGAAAGAGGGAAGAGGGGTGGAGAAAGAGGCAAGAGAAGTGTAGAAAGAAGCAAGAGAGGTGCAGAAAGAGGGAAGACGAGTGCAGAAAGAGACAACAGGGGTGCAGAAAGAAGCAAGAGAGGTGCAGAAAGAGGTAAAAAAAAGTGCAGAAAGAAGCAAGAGAGGTGCAGAAAGAGGGAAGACAAGTGCAGAAAGAGACAACAGGGGTGCAGAAAGAGGTAAGAGAGGTGCAGAAAGAGGGATGAGGGGTGCAGAAAGAGGCAAGATGGGTGTAGAAAGGAGCAAGAGAGGTACAGAAAGAAACAAGAGAAGTGCAGAAAAAAGCAACTGGGTGCAGAAAGAGGCTAGAGGGGTGCAGAAAGAGGCAAGAGAAGTGCAAAAAGAAGCAACAGAGGTGCAGAAGGAGGCAAAAGAACTTCAGAAAGAGGAAAGAGAGTTGCAGAAACAGGCAAAAGGGGTGGAGAAAGAGGGAACAGGTGTGCAGACCGAGGCAAGAGAGGTGCAGAAAGACAGAAGAGGGGTGCAGAAGGAGGCAAGCGGGATGCATACATTTGCAACAGATGTGCAGAAAGAAGCAAGAGCAGTGCAGAATGAACCAACAGAGGTGCAGAAAGAGGCAAGAGAGGTACAGAAAGAAGCAAGAGAAGTGCAGAAAGATGCAAAAGAGGTGCAGAAAGAGGCAAGAGAACTGCAGAAAAAGGCAAGAGAGGTGCAGAAAGAGGAAGGAGAGGTGCACAAAGAGTCAAGAGGGGTACAGAAAGAGGCAAGAGGGGTGCAGAAAGAAGCAAGAGAAGTGCAGAAAGAAGCAACAGAGGTGCTGAAAGGGGCAAGTGGGGTGCAGAAAGAGGCAAGAGAAGTACAGAAATAAGCAACAGAGGTGCAGAAAGAGGCAAGAGAGGTGCAGAAACAGGCAGGAAAGGTGCAGAAAGAGAGAACAGTGGTGCAGAAAGAGGCAAGAGGGATACAGACATTTGCAAAAGAGGTGCAGAAAGAAGCAACAGAGGTGCTGAAAGGGGCAAGTGGGGTGCAGAAAGAGGCAAGAGAAGTACAGAAATAAGCAACAGAGGTGCAGAAAGAGGCAAGAGAGGTGCAGAGACAGGCAGGAAAGGTGCAGAAAGAGAGAACAGTGGTGCAGAAAGAGGCAAGAGGGATACAGACATTTGCAAAAGAGGTACAGAAAGAAGCAAGAGCAGCGCAGAAAGAACCAACAGAGGTGCAGAAAGAGGCAAGAGGGGTACAGAAAGAGGTAAGAGAAGTGCAGAAAGAAGCAAAAGAGGTGCAGAAAGAGGCAAGAGAACTGCCAAAGACGGCAAGAGAGATGCAGAAAGAGGAAGGAGAGGTGCACAAAGAGGCAAGAGGGGTACAGAAAGAGGCAAGAGGGGTGCAGAAAGAAGCAAGAGAAGTGCAGAAAGAAACAACAGAGGTGCTGAAAGAGGCAAGAGGGGTACAGAAAGAGGCAAGAGAAGTGCGGAAAGAAGAAACAGAGGTACAGAAAGAGGCACGAGGGTGCAGAAAGAGGTAGGAGAGGTGCTCAAAGAGGCAAGAGGGGTACAGAAAGAGGCAAGAGGGGTGCAGAAAGATGGAAGAGAAGTGTAGAAAGAAGCAACAGAGGTGCTGAAAGAGACAAGAAGGGTGCAGAAAGAGGCAAGAGAAGTGCAGAAAGAAGCAACAGAGTTGCAGAAAGAGGCAAGAGAGATGCAGAAAGAGGCAAGAGAGGTACAGAAAGAAGAGAGTGAGGTTCAGAAAGAGGCAAGAGTAGAGCAGAAAGTTGTAAGTGAGGTGCAGAAAGAAGCAAGAGAGGTATAGAAAGAGACAAGATAAGTGTAGAAAGAGGCAAGAGAAGTGCAGAAAGAGGCACTTGAGGTGCAGAAAGAGGCAAGAGAGGTACAGAAAGAGGCTCGAGAAGTGCAGAAAGAGGCAAGAGAGGTGCAGAAGGAAGAGAGTGAGGTGCAGGAAGAGGCAAGTGAGGTGCCGAAAGAGGCAAGAGAGGTACAGAAAGAAATAAAAGAAGAGCAGAAAGAAGGAACAGCGGTGCACAAAGAGGCAAGAGGGGTGCAGAAAGAGGGAAGAGGGGTGCAGAAAGAAGCACAAGTGGTGCAGAAAGAAGCAAGAGAGGTGCAGAAGGAAGCAAGAGGGGTGCAGAAAGAAGCACAAGTGGTGCAGAAAGAAGCACAAGTGGTGCAGAAAGATGCATGAGGAGTGCAGAAAAAAGCAAGAGATGTGCAGAAAGAAACAAAAGAAGTGCAGAAAGACGGAACAGAGGTACCGAAAGAGGCAACATGGGTGAATAAAGAGGGAAGAGGGGTGGAGAAAGAGACAAGAGAAGTGCAGAAAGAAGCAAGAGCGGTGCAGAAAGAGGGAAGACGAGTGCAGAAAGAGACAACAGGGGTGCAAAAAGAAGCAAGAGAGGTGCAGAAAGAGGTAAAAAAAAGTGCAGAAAGAAGCAACAGAGGTACAGAAAGAGGCAAGAGAGGTGCAGAAAGAGGGAGGAGGGGTGCAGAAAGAGGCAAGATGGGTATAGAAAGGAGCAAGAGAGGTACAGAAAGAAACAAGAGAAGTGCAGAAAAAAGCAACAGGGGTGCAGAAAGAGGCTAGAGGGGTGCAGAAAGAGGCAAGAGAAGTGCAGAAAGAAGCAACAGAGGTGCAGAAGGAGGCAAAAGAACTGCAGAAAGAGGAAAGAGAGTTGCATAAACAGGCAAAAGGGGTGCTGAAAGAGGGAACAGGTGTGCAGACCGAGGCAAGAGAGGTGCAGAAAGACAGAAGAGGGGTGCAGAAAGAGGCAAGCGGGATGCATAAATTTGCAACAGATGTGTAGAAAGAAGCAAGAGCAGTGCAGAATGAACCAACAGAGGTGCAGAAAGAGGCAAGAGAGGTACAGAAAGAAGCAAGAGAAGTGCAGAAAGATGCAAAAGAGGTGCAGAAAGAGGCTAGAGAACTGCAGAAAAAGGCGAGAGGTGCAGAAAGAGGAAGGAGAGGTGCACAAAGAGACAAGAGGGGTACAGAAAGAGGCAAGAGGGGTGCAGAAATAAGCAAGAGAAGTGCAGAAAGAAGCAACAGAGGTGCTGAAAGGGGCAAGTGGGGTGCAGAAAGAGGCAAGAGAAGTACAGAAAGAAACAAAAGAAGTGCAGAAAGACGGAACAGAGGTACAGAAAGAGGCAACACGGGTGAAGAAAGAGGGAAGAGGGGTGGAGAAAGAAGCAAGAGAAGTGTAGAAAGAAGCAAGAGAGGTGCAGAAAGAGGGAAGACGAGTGCAGAAAGAGACAACAGGGGTGCAGAAAGAAGCAAGAGAGGTGCAGAAAGAGGTAAACAAAAGTGCAGAAAGAAGCAAGAGAGGTGCAGAAAGAGGCAAGACAAGTGCAGAAAGAGACAACAGGGGTGCAGAAAGAGGTAAGAGAGGTGCAGAAAGAGGGATGAGGGGTGCAGAAAGAGGCAAGATGGGTATAGAAAGGAGCAAGAGAGGTACAGAAAGAAACAAGAGAAGTGCAGAAAAAAGCAACAGGGGTGCAGAAAGAGGCTAGAGGGGTGCAGAAAGAGGCAAGAGAAGTGCAGAAAGAAGCAACAGAGGTGCAGAAGGAGGCAAAAGAACTGCAGAAAGAGGAAAGAGAGTTGCAGAAACAGGCAAAAGGGGTGCTGAAAGAGGGAACAGGTGTGCAGACCGAGGCAAGAGAGGTGCAGAAAGACAGAAGAGTGGTGCAGAAAGAGGCAAGCGGGATGCATAAATTTGCAACAGATGTGTAGAAAGAAGCAAGAGCAGTGCAGAATGAACCAACAGAGGTGCAGAAAGAGGCAAGAGAGGTACAGAAAGAAGAAAGAGAAGTGCAGAAAGATGCAAAAGAGGTGCAGAAAGAGGCTAGAGAACTGCAGAAAAAGGCAAGAGAGGTGCAGAAAGAGGAAGGAGAGGTGCACAAAGAGTCAAGAGGGGTACAGAAAGAGGCAAGAGGGGTGCAGAAAGAAGCAAGAGAAGTGCAGAAAGAAGCAACAGAGGTGCTGAAAGGGGCAAGTGGGGTGCAGAAAGAGGCAAGAGAAGTACAGAAAGAAACAAAAGAAGTGCATAAAGACGGAACAGAGGTACAGAAAGAGGCAACATGGGTGAAGAAAGAGGGAAGAGGGGTGGAGAAAGAGGCAAGAGAAGTGTAGAAAGAAGCAAGAGAGGTGCAGAAAGAGGGAAGACGAGTGCAGAAAGAGACAACAGGGGTGCAGAAAGAAGCAAGAGAGGTGCAGAAAGAGGTAAAAAAGTGCAGAAAGAAGCAAGAGAGGTGCAGAAAGAGGGAAGACAAGTGCAGAAAGAGACAACATGGGTGCAGAAAGAGGTAAGAGAGGTGCAGAAAGAGGGATGAGGGTGCAGAAAGAGGCAAGATGGGTATAGAAAGGAGCAAGAGAGGTACAGAAAGAAACAAGAGAAGTGCAGAAAAAGCAACAGGGGTGCAGAAAGAGGCTAGAGGGGTGCAGAAAGAGGCAAGAGAAGTGCAGAAAGAAGCAACAGAGGTGCAGAAGGAGGCAAAAGAACTGCAGAAAGAGGAAAGAGAGTTGCAGAAACAGGCAAAAGGGGTGCTGAAAGAGGGAACAGGTGTGCAGACCGAGGCAAGAGAGGTGCAGAAAGACAGAAGAGGGTGCAGAAAGAGGCAAGCGGGATGCATAAATTTGCAACAGATGTGTAGAAAGAAGCAAGAGCAGTGCAGAATGAACCAACAGAGGTGCAGAAAGAGGCAAGAGAGGTACAGAAAGAAGCAAGAGAAGTGCAGAAAGATGCAAAAGAGGTGCAGAAAGAGGCTAGAGAACTGCAGAAAAAGGCAAGAGAGGTGCAGAAAGAGGAAGGAGAGGTGCACAAAGAGTCAAGAGGGGTACAGAAAGAGGCAAGAGGGGTGCAGAAAGAAGCAAGAGAAGTGCAGAAAGAAGCAACAGAGGTGCTGAAAGGGGCAAGTGGGGTGCAGAAAGAGGCAAGAGAAGTACAGAAAGAAACAAAAGAAGTGCATAAAGACGGAACAGAGGTACAGAAAGAGGCAACATGGGTGAAGAAAGAGGGAAGAGGGGTGGAGAAAGAGGCAAGAGAAGTGTAGAAAGAAGCAAGAGAGGTGCAGAAAGAGTGAAGACGAGTGCAGAAAGAGACAACAGGGGTGCAGAAAGAAGCAAGAGAGGTGCAGAAAGAGGTAAAAAAAGTGCAGAAAGAAGCAAGAGAGGTGCAGAAAGAGGGAAGACAAGTGCAGAAAGAGACAACATGGGTGCAGAAAGAGGTAAGAGAGGTGCAGAAAGAGGGATGAGGGGTGCAGAAAGAGGCAAGATGGGTATAGAAAGGAGCAAGAGAGGTACAGAAAGAAACAAGAGAAGTGCAGAAAAAAGCAACAGGGGTGCAGAAAGAGGCTAGAGGGGTGCAGAAAGAGGCAAGAGAAGTGCAGAAAGAAGCAACAGAGGTGCAGAAGGAGGCAAAAGAACTGCAGAAAGAGGAAAGAGAGTTGCAGAAACAGGCAAAAGGGGTGCTGAAAGAGGGAACAGGTGTGCAGACCGAGGCAAGAGAGGTGCAGAAAGACAGAAGAGGGGTGCAGAAAGAGGCAAGCGGGATGCATAAATTTGCAACAGATGTGTAGAAAGAAGCAAGAGCAGTGCAGAATGAACCAACAGAGGTGCAGAAAGAGGAAAGAGAGGTACAGAAAGAAGCAAGAGAAGTGCAGAAAGATGCAAAAGAGGTGCAGAAAGAGGCTAGAGAACTGCAGAAAAAGGCAAGAGAGGTGCAGAAAGAGGAAAGAGAGGTGCACAAAGAGTCAAGAGGGGTACCGAAAGAGGCAAGAGGGGTGCAGAAAGAAGCAACAGAGGTGCTGAAAGGGGCAAGTGGGGTGCAGAAAGAGGCAAGAGAAGTACAGAAGTAAGCAACAGAGGTGCAGAAAGAGGCAAGAGGGGTGCAGAAACAGGCAGGAAAGGTGCAGAAAGAGAGAACAGGGGTGCAGAAAGAGGCAAGAGGGATACAGACATTTGCAAAAGAGGTGCAGAAAGAAGCAAGAGCAGCGCAGAAAGAACCAACAGAGGTGCAGAAAGAGGCAAGAGGGGTACAGAAAGAGGTAAGAGAAGTGCAGAAAGAAGCAAAAGAGGTGCAGAAAGAGGCAAGAGAACTGCCAAAGATGGCAAGAGAGATGCAGAAAGAGGAAGGAGAGGTGCACAAAGAGGCAAGAGGGGTACAGAAAGAGGCAAGAGGGGTGCAGAAAGAAGCAAGAGAAGTGCAGAAAGAAACAACAGAGGTGCTGAAAGAGGCAAGAGGGGTGCAGAAAGAGGCAAGAGAAGTGAAGGAAAGAAGAAACAGAGGTACAGAAAGAGGCACGAGGGGTGCAGAAAGAGGTAGGAGAGGTGCTCAAAGAGGCAAGAGGGGTACAGAAAGAGGCAAGAGGGGTGCAGAAAGATGGAAGAGAAGTGTAGAAAGAAGCAACAGAGGTGCTGAAAGAGACAAGAAGGGTGCAGAAAGAGGCAAGAGAAGTGCAGAAAGAAGCAACAGAGTTGCAGAAAGAGGCAAGAGAGATGCAGAAAGAGGCAAGAGAGGTACAGAAAGAAGAGAGTGGGGTTCAGAGAGAGGCAAGAGTAGAGCAGAAAGTTGTAAGTGAGGTGCAGAAAGAAGCAAGAGAGGTATAGAAAGAGACAAGATAAGTGTAGAAAGAGGCAAGAGAAGTGCAGAAAGAGGCACTTGAGGTGCAGAAAGATTCAAGAGAGGTACAGAAAGAGGCTCGAGAAGTGCAGAAAGAGGCAAGAGAGGTGCAGAAGGAAGAGAGTGAGGTGCAGGAAGAGGCAAGTGAGGTGCCGAAAGAGGCAAGAGAGGTACAGAAAGAAATAAAAGAAGAGCAGAAAGAAGGAACAGGGGTGCAGAAAGAGGCAAGAGGGATGCAGAAAGAGGGAAGAGGGGTGCAGAAAGAAGCACAAGTGGTGCAGAAAGAAGCAAGAGAGGTGCAGAAGGAAGCAAGAGTGGTGCAGAAAGAAGCAACAGAGGTGCAGAAAGAGGCAGGAGGGGTACAAAAATAGGGAAGAGGGGTACAGAAAGATGCACGAGGGGTGCAGAAAAAAGCAAGAGATGTGCAGAAAGAAACAAAAGAAGTGCAGAAAGACGGAACAGAGGTACCGAAAGAGGCAACATGGGTGAAGAAAGAGGGAAGAGGGGTGGAGAAAGAGACAAGAGAAGTGCAGAAAGAAGCAAGCGAGGTGCAGAAAGAGGTAAAAAAAAGTGCAGAAAGAAGCAACAGAGGTACAGAAAGAGGCAAGAGAGGTGCAGAAAGAGGGAGGAGGGGTGCAGAAAGAGGCAAGATGGGTATAGAAAGGAGCAAGAGAGGTACAGAAAGAGGGAAGACGAGTGCAGAAAGAGACAACAGGGGTGCAGAAAGAAGCAAGCGAGGTGCAGAAAGAGGTAAAAAAAAGTGCAGAAAGAAGCAACAGAGGTACAGAAAGAGGCAAGAGAGGTGCAGAAAGAGGGAGGAGGGGTGCAGAAAGAGGCAAGATGGGTATAGAAAGAAGCAAGAGAGGTACAGAAAGAAACAAGAGAAGTGCAGAAAGAAGCAAGAGAGGTGCAGAAAGAGGGAAGACGAGTGCAGAAAGAGACAACAGGGGTGCAGAAAGAAGCAAGCGAGGTGCAGAAAGAGGTAAAAAAAAGTGCAGAAAGAAGCAACAGAGGTACAGAAAGAGGCAAGAGAGGTGCAGAAAGAGGGAGGAGGGGTGCAGAAAGAGGCAAGATGGGTATAGAAAGGAGCAAGAGAGGTACAGAAAGAAACAAGAGAAGTGCAGAAAAAGCAACAGGGGTGCAGAAAGAGGCTAGAGGAGTGCAGAAAGAGGCAAGAGAAGTGCAGAAAGAAGCAACAGAGGTACAGGAGGAGGCAAAAGAACTGCAGAAAGAGGAAAGAGAGTTGCAGAAACAGGCAAAAGGGGTGCTGAAAGAGGGAACAGGTGTGCAGACCGAGGCAAGAGAGGTGCAGAAAGACAGAAGAGGGGTGCAGAAAGAGGCAAGCGGGATGCATAAATTTGCAACAGATGTGTAGAAAGAAGCAAGAGCAGTGCAGAATGAACCAACAGAGGTGCAGAAAGAGGCAAGAGAGGTACAGAAAGAAGCAAGAGAAGTGCAGAAAGATGCAAAAGAGGTGCAGAAAGAGGCTAGAGAACTGCAGAAAAAGGCAAGAGAGGTGCAGAAAGAGGAAGGAGAGATTCACAAAGAGTCAAGAGGGGTACAGAAAGAGGCAAGAGGGGTGCAGAAAGAAGCAAGAGAAGTGCAGAAAGAAGCAACAGAGGTGCTGAAAGGGGCAAGTGGGGTGCAGAAAGAGGCAAGAGAAGTACAGAAAGAAACAAAAGAAGTGCAGAAAGACGGAACAGAGGTACAGAAAGAGGCAACATGGGTGAAGAAAGAGGGAAGAGGGGTGGACAAAGAGGCAAGAGAAGTGTAGAAAGAAGCAAGAGAGGTGCAGAAAGAGGGAAGACGAGTGCAGAAAGAGACAACAGGGGTGCAGAAAGAAGCAAGAGAGGTGCAGAAAGAGGTAAAAAAAAGTGCAGAAAGAAGCAAGAGAGGTGCAGAAAGAGGGAAGACAAGTGCAGAAAGAGACAACAGGGGTGCAGAAAGAGGTAAGAGAGGTGCAGAAAGAGGGATGAGAGGTGCAGAAAGAGGCAAGATGGGTGTAGAAAGGAGCAAGAGAGGTACAGAAAGAAACAAGAGAAGTGCAGAAAAAAGCAACAGGGGTGCAGAAAGAGGCTAGAGGGGTGCAGAAAGAGGCAAGAGAAGTGCAAAAAGAAGCAACAAAGGTGCAGAAGGAGGCAAAAGAACTTCAGAAAGAGGAAAGAGAGTTGCAGAAACAGGCAAAAGGGGTGCTGAAAGAGGGAACAGGTGTGCAGACCGAGGCAAGAGAGGTGCAGAAAGACAGAAGAGGGGTGCAGAAAGAGGCAAGTGGGATGCATAAATTTGCAACAGATGTGTAGAAAGAAGCAAGAGCAGTGCAGAATGAACCAACAGAGGTGCAGAAAGAGGCAAGAGAGGTACAGAAAGAAGCAAGAGAAGTGCAGAAAGATGCAAAAGAGGTGCAGAAAGAGGCTAGAGAACTGCAGAAAAAGGCAAGAGAGGTGCAGAAAGAGGAAGGAGAGATGCACAAAGAGTCAAGAGGGGTACAGAAAGAGGCAAGAGGGGTGCAGAAAGAAGCAAGAGAAGTGCAGAAAGAAGCAACAGAGGTGCTGAAAGGGGCAAGTGGGGTGCAGAAAGAGGCAAGAGAAGTACAGAAAGAAACAAAAGAAGTGCAGAAAGACGGAACAGAGGTACAGAAAGAGGCAACATGGGTGAAGAAAGAGGGAAGAGGGGTGGAGAAAGAGGCAAGAGAAGTGTAGAAAGAAGCAAGAGAGGTGCAGAAAGAGGGAAGACGAGTGCAGAAAGAGACAACAGGGGTGCAGAAAGAAGCAAGAGAGGTGCAGAAAGAGGTAAAAAAGTGCAGAAAGAAGCAAGAGAGGTGCAGAAAGAGGGAAGACAAGTGCAGAAAGAGACAACAGGGGTGCAGAAAGAGGTAAGAGAGGTGCAGAAAGAGGGATGAGGGGTGCAGAAAGAGGCAAGATGGGTGTAGAAAGGAGCAAGAGAGGTACAGAAAGAAACAAGAGAAGTGCAGAAAAAAGCAACTGGGGTGCAGAAAGAGGCTAGAGGGGTGCAGAAAGAGGCAAGAGAAGTGCAAAAAGAAGCAACAGAGGTGCAGAAGGAGGCAAAAGAACTTCAGAAAGAGGATAGAGAGTTGCAGAAACAGGCAAAATGGGTGGAGAAAGAGGGAACAGGTGTGCAGACCGAGGCAAGAGAGGTGCAGAAAGACAGAAGAGGGGTGCAGAAGGAGGCAAGCGGGATGCATAAATTTGCAACAGATGTGCAGAAAGAAGCAAGAGCAGTGCAGAATGAACCAACAGAGGTGCAGAAAGAGGCAAGAGAGGTACAGAAAGAAGCAAGAGAAGTGCAGAAAGATGCAAAAGAGGTGCAGAAAGAGGCAAGAGAACTGAAGAAAAAGGCAAGAGAGGTGCAGAAAGAGGAAGGAGAGGTGCACAAAGAGTCAAGAGGGGTACAGAAAGATGCAAGAGGGGTGCAGAAAGAAGCAAGAGAAGTGCAGAAAGAAGCAACAGAGGTGCTGAAAGGGGCAAGTGGGGTGCAGAAAGAGGCAAGAGAAGTACAGAAATAAGCAACAGAGGTGCAGAAAGAGGCAAGAGAGGTGCAGAAACAGGCAGGAAAGGTGCAGAAAGAGAGAACAGTGGTGCAGAAAGAGGCAAGAGGGATACAGACATTTGCAAAAGAGGTGCAGAAAGAAGCAAGAGCAGCGCAGAAAGAACCAACAGAGGTGCAGAAAGAGGCAAGAGGGGTACAGAAAGAGGTAAGAGAAGTGCAGAAAGAAGCAAAAGAGGTGCAGAAAGAGGCAAGAGAACTGCCAAAGACGGCAAGAGAGATGCAGAAAGAGGAAGGAGAGGTGCACAAAGAGGCAAGAGGGGTACAGAAAGAGGCAAGAGGGGTGCAGAAAGAAGCAAGAGAAGTGCAGAAAGAAACAACAGAGGTGCTGAAAGAGGCAAGAGGGTACAGAAAGAGGCAAGAGAAGTGCGGAAAGAAGAAACAGAGGTACAGAAAGAGGCACGAGGGGTGCAGAAAGAGGTAGGAGAGGTGCTCAAAGAGGCAAGAGGGGTACAGAAAGAGGCAAGAGGGGTGCAGAAAGATGGAAGAGAAGTGTAGAAAGAAGCAACAGAGGTGCTGAAAGAGACAAGAAGGGTGCAGAAAGAGGCAAGAGAAGTGCAGAAAGAAGCAACAGAGTTGCAGAAAGAGGCAAGAGAGATGCAGAAAGAGGCAAGAGAGGTACAGAAAGAAGAGAGTGAGGTTCAGAAAGAGGCAAGAGTAGAGCAGAAAGTTGTAAGTGAGGTGCAGAAAGAAGCAAGAGAGGTATAGAAAGAGACAAGATAAGTGTATAAAGAGGCAAAAGAAGTGCAGAAAGAGGCACTTGAGGTGCAGAAAGAGGCAAGAGAGGTACAGAAAGAGGCTCGAGAAGTGCAGAAAGAGGCAAGAGAGGTGCAGAAGGAAGAGAGTGAGGTGCAGGAAGAGGCAAGTGAGGTGCCGAAAGAGGCAAGAGAGGTACAGAAAGAAATAAAAGAGGAGCAGAAAGAAGGAACAGCGGTGCAGAAAGAGGCAAGAGGGGTGCAGAAAGAGGGAAGAGGGGTGCAGAAAGAAGCACAAGTGGTGCAGAAAGAAGCAAGAGAGGTGCAGAAGGAAGCAAGAGGGGTGCAGAAAGAAGCACAAGTGGTGCAGAAAGAAGCACAAGTGGTGCAGAAAGATGCACGAGGGGTGCAGAAAAAAGCAAGAGATGTGCAGAAAGAAACAAAAGAAGTGCAGAAAGACGGAACAGAGGTACCGAAAGAGGCAACATGGGTGAATAAAGAGGGAAGAGGGGTGGAGAAAGAGACAAGAGAAGTGCAGAAAGAAGCAAGAGCGGTGCAGAAAGAGGGAAGACGAGTGCAGAAAGAGACAACAGGGGTGCAGAAAGAAGCAAGAGAGGTGCAGAAAGAGGTAAAAAAAAGTGCAGAAAGAAGCAACAGAGGTACAGAAAGAGGCAAGAGAGGTGCAGAAAGAGTGAGGAGGGGTGCAGAAAGAGGCAAGATGGGTATAGAAAGGAGCAAGAGAGGTACAGAAAGAAACAAGAGAAGTGCAGAAAAAAGCAACAGGGGTGCAGAAAGAGGCTAGAGGGGTGCAGAAAGAGGCAAGAGAAGTGCAGAAAGAAGCAACAGAGGTGCAGAAGGAGGCAAAAGAACTGCAGAAAGAGGAAAGAGAGTTGCAGAAACAGGCAAAAGGGGTGCTGAAAGAGGGAACAGGTGTGCAGACCGAGGCAAGAGAGGTGCAGAAAGACAGAAGAGGGGTGCAGAAAGAGGCAAGCGGGATGCATAAATTTGCAACAGATGTGTAGAAAGAAGCAAAAGCAGTGCAGAATGAACCAACAGAGGTGCAGAAAGAGGCAAGAGAGGTACAGAAAGAAGCAAGAGAAGTGCAGAAAGATGCAAAAGAGGTGCAGAAAGAGGCTAGAGAACTGCAGAAAAAGGCGAGAGGTGCAGAAAGAGGAAGGAGAGGTGCACAAAGAGTCAAGAGGGGTACAGAAAGAGGCAAGAGGGGTGCAGAAAGAAGCAAGAGAAGTGCAGAAAGAAGCAACAGAGGTGCTGAAAGGGGCAAGTGGGGTGCAGAAAGAGGCAAGAGAAGTACAGAAAGAAACAAAAGAAGTGCAGAAAGACGGAACAGAGGTACAGAAAGAGGCAACATGGGTGAAGAAAGAGGGAAGAGGGGTGGAGAAAGAAGCAAGAGAAGTGTAGAAAGAAGCAAGAGAGGTGCAGAAAGAGGGAAGACGAGTGCAGAAAGAGACAACAGGGGTGCAGAAAGAAGCAAGAGAGGTGCAGAAAGAGGTAAACAAAAGTGCAGAAAGAAGCAAGAGAGGTGCAGAAAGAGGGAAGACAAGTGCAGAAAGAGACAACAGGGGTGCAGAAAGAGGTAAGAGAGGTGCAGAAAGAGGGATGAGGGGTGCAGAAAGAGGCAAGATGGGTATAGAAAAGAGCAAGAGAGGTACAGAAAGAAACAAGAGAAGTGCAGAAAAAAGCAACAGAGGTGCAGAAAGAGGCTAGAGGGGTGCAGAAAGAGGAAAGAGAAGTGCAGAAAGAAGCAACAGAGGTGCAGAAGGAGGCAAAAGAACTGCAGAAAGAGGAAAGAGAGTTGCAGAAACAGGCAAAAGGGGTGCTGAAAGAGGGAACAGGTGTGCAGACCGAGGCAAGAGAGGTGCAGAAAGACAGAAGAGTGGTGCAGAAAGAGGCAAGCGGGATGCATAAATTTGCAACAGATGTGTAGAAAGAAGCAAGAGCAGTGCAGAATGAACCAACAGAGGTGCAGAAAGAGGCAATAGAGGTACAGAAAGAAGCAAGAGAAGTGCAGAAAGATGCAAAAGAGGTGCAGAAAGAGGCTAGAGAACTGCAGAAAAAGGCAAGAGAGGTGCAGAAAGAGGAAGGAGAGGTGCACAAAGAGTCAAGAGGGGTACAGAAAGAGGCAAGAGAAGTGCAGAAAGAAGCAACAGAGGTGCTGAAAGGGGCAAGTGGGGTGCAGAAAGAGGCAAGAGAAGTACAGAAAGAAACAAAAGAAGTGCAGAAAGACGGAACAGAGGTACAGAAAGAGGCAACATGGGTGAAGAAAGAGGGAAGAGGGTGGAGAAAGAGGCAAGAGAAGTGTAGAAAGAAGCAAGAGAGGTGCAGAAAGAGGGAAGGCGAGTGCAGAAAGAGACAACAGGGGTGCAGAAAGAAGCAAGAGAGGTGCAGAAAGAGGTAATAAAAAGTGCAGAAAGAAGCAAGAGAGGTGCAGAAAGAGGGAAGACAAGTGCAGAAAGAGACAACATGGGTGCAGAAAGAGGTAAGAGAGGTGCAGAAAGAGGGATGAGGGGTGCAGAAAGAGGCAAGATGGGTATAGAAAGGAGCAAGAGAGGTACAGAAAGAAACAAGAGAAGTGCAGAAAAAGCAACAGGGGTGCAGAAAGAGGCTAGAGGGGTGCAGAAAGAGGCAAGAGAAGTGCAGAAAGAAGCAACAGAGGTGCAGAAGGAGGCAAAAGAACTGCAGAAAGAGGAAAGAGAGTTGCAGAAACAGGCAAAAGGGGTGCTGAAAGAGGGAACAGGTGTGCAGACCGAGGCAAGAGAGGTGCAGAAAGACAGAAGAGGGGTGCAGAAAGAGGCAAGCGGGATGCATAAATTTGCAACAGATGTGTAGAAAGAAGCAAGAGCAGTGCAGAATGAACCAACAGAGGTGCAGAAAGAGGAAAGAGAGGTACAGAAAGAAGCAAGAGAAGTGCAAAAAGATGCAAAAGAGGTGCAGAAAGAGTCTAGAGAACTGCAGAAAAAGGCAAGAGAGGTGCAGAAAGAGGAAAGAGAGGTGCACAAAGAGTCAAGAGGGGTACAGAAAGAGGCAAGAGGGGTGCAGAAAGAAGCAAGAGAAGTGCAGAAAGAAGCAACAGAGGTGCTGAAAGGGGCAAGTGGGGTGCAGAAAGAGGCAAGAGAAGTACAGAAGTAAGCAACAGAGGTGCAGAAAGAGGCAAGAGGGGTGCAGAAACAGGCAGGAAAGGTGCAGAAAGAGAGAACAGGGGTGCAGAAAGAGGCAAGAGGGATACAGACATTTGCAAAAGAGGTGCAGAAAGAAGCAAGAGCAGCGCAGAAAGAACCAACAGAGGTGCAGAAAGAGGCAAGAGGGGTACAGAAAGAGGTAAGAGAAGTGCAGAAAGAAGCAAAAGAGGTGCAGAAAGAGGCAAGAGAACTGCCAAAGACGGCAAGAGAGATGCAGAAAGAGGAAGGAGAGGTGCACAAAGAGGCAAGAGGGGTGCTGAAAGAGGCAAGAGGGGTGCAGAAAGAGGCAAGAGAAGTGAAGGAAAGAAGAAACAGAGGTACAGAAAGAGGCACAAGGGGTGCAGAAAGAGGTAGGAGAGGTGCTCAAAGAGGCAAGAGGGGTACAGAAAGAGGCAAGAGGGGTGCAGAAAGATGGAAGAGAAGTGTAGAAAGAAGCAACAGAGGTGCTGAAAGAGACAAGAAGGGTGCAGAAAGAGGCAAGAGAAGTGCAGAAAGAAGCAACAGAGTTGCAGAAAGAGGCAAGAGAGATGCAGAAAGAGGCAAGAGAGGTACAGAAAGAAGAGAGTGAGGTTCAGAGAGAGGCAAGAGTAGAGCAGAAAGTTGTAAGTGAGGTGCAGAAAGAAGCAAGAGAGGTATAGAAAGAGACAAGATAAGTGTAGAAAGAGGCAAGAGAAGTGCAGAAAGAGGCACTTGAGGTGCAGAAAGAGGCAAGAGAGGTACAGAAAGAGGCTCGAGAAGTGCAGAAAGAGGCAAGAGAGGTGCAGAAGGAAGAGAGTGAGGTGCAGGAAGAGGCAAGTGAGGTGCCGAAAGAGGCAAGAGAGGTACAGAAATAAATAAAAGAAGAGCAGAAAGAAGGAACAGGGGTGCAGAAAGAGGCAAGATGGGTGCAGAAAGAGGGAAGAGGGGTGCAGAAAGAAGCACAAGTGGTGCAGAAAGAAGCAAGAGAGGTGCAGAAGGAAGCAAGAGTGGTGCAGAAAGAAGCAACAGAGGTGCAGAAAGAGGCAGGAGGGGTACAAAAATAGGGAAGAGGGGTACAGAAAGATGCACGAGGGTGCAGAAAAAGCAAGAGATGTGCAGAAAGAAACAAAAGAAGTGCAGAAAGACGGAACAGAGGTACCGAATGAGGCAACATGGGTGAAGAAAGAGGGAAGAGGGGTGGAGAAAGAGACAAGAGAAGTGCAGAAAGAAGCAAGAGCGGTGCAGAAAGAGGGAAGACGAGTGCAGAAAGAGACAACAGGGGTGCAAAAAGAAGCAAGAGAGGTGCAGAAAGAGGTAAAAAAAGTGCAGAAAGAAGCAACAGAGGTACAGAAAGAGGCAAGAGAGGTGCAGAAAGAGGGAGGAGGGGTGCAGAAAGAGGCAAGATGGGTATAGAAAGGAGCAAGAGAGGTACAGAAAGAAACAAGAGAAGTGCAGAAAAAGCAACAGGGGTGCAGAAAGAGGCTAGAGGGTGCAGAAAGAGGCAAGAGAAGTGCAGAAAGAAGCAACAGAGGTGCAGAAGGAGGCAAAAGAACTGCAGAAAGAGGAAAGAGAGTTGCATAAACAGGCAAAAGGGGTGCTGAAAGAGGGAACAGGTGTGCAGACCGAGGCAAGAGAGGTGCAGAAAGACAGAAGAGCGGTGCAGAAAGAGGCAAGCGGGATGCATAAATTTGCAACAGATGTGTAGAAAGAAGCAAGAGCAGTGCAGAATGAACCAACAGAGGTGCAGAAAGAGGCAAGAGAGGTACAGAAAGAAGCAAGAGAAGTGCAGAAAGATGCAAAAGAGGTGCAGAAAGAGGCTAGAGAACTGCAGAAAAAGGCAAGAGAGGTGCAGAAAGAGGAAGGAGAGGTGCACAAAGAGTCAAGAGGGGTACAGAAAGAGGCAAGAGGGGTGCAGAAAGAAGCAAGAGAAGTGCAGAAAGAAGCAACAGAGGTGCTGAAAGGGGCAAGTGGGGTGCAGAAAGAGGCAAGAGAAGTACAGAAAGAAACAAAAGAAGTGCAGAAAGACGGAACAGAGGTACAGAAAGAGGCAACATGGGTGAAGAAAGAGGGAAGAGGGGTGGAGAAAGAGGCAAGAGAAGTGTAGAAAGAAGCAAGAGAGGTGCAGAAAGAGGGAAGACGAGTGCAGAAAGAGACAACAGGGGTGCAGAAAGAAGCAAAAGAGGTGCAGAAAGAGGTAAAAAAAAGTGCAGAAAGAAGCAAGAGAGGTGCAGAAAGAGGGAAGACAAGTGCAGAAAGAGACAACAGGGGTGCAGAAAGAGGTAAGAGAGGTGCAGAAAGAAGGATGAGGGGTGCAGAAAGAGGCAAGATGGGTGTAGAAAGGAGCAAGAGAGGTACAGAAAGAAACAAGAGAAGTGCAGAAAAAAGCAACAGGGGTGCAGAAAGAGGCTAGAGGGGTGCAGAAAGAGGCAAGAGAAGTGCAAAAAGAAGCAACAGAGGTGCAGAAGGAGGCAAAAGAACTTCAGAAAGAGGAAAGAGAGTTACAGAAACAGGCAAAAGGGGTGCAGAAAGAGGGAACAGGTGTGCAGACCGAGGCAAGAGACGTGCAGAAAGACAGAAGAGGGGTGCAGAAGGAGGCAAGCGGGATGCATACATTTGCAACAGATGTGCAGAAAGAAGCAAGAGCAGTGCAGAATGAACCAACAGAGGTGCAGAAAGAGGCAAGAGAGGTACAGAAAGAAGCAAGAGAAGTGCAGAAAGATGCAAAAAAGGTGCAGAAAGAGGCAAGAGAACTGCCAAAGAAGGCAAGAGAGATGCAGAAAGAGGAAGGAGAGGTGCACAAAGAGGCAAGATGGGTACAGAAAGAGGCAAGAGGGGTGCAGAAAGAAGCAAGAGAAGTGCAGAAAGAAGCAACAGAGGTGCTGAAAGAGGCAAGAGGGGTGCAGAAAGAGGCAAGAGAAGTGCAGAAAGAAGAAACAGAGGTGCAGAAAGAGGCGCGAGGGGTGCAGAAAGAGGTAGGAGAGGTGCTCAAAGAGGCAAGAGGGGTACAGAAAGAGGCAAGAGGGGTGCAGAAAGATGGAATAGAAGTGTAGAAAGAAGCAACAGAGGTGCTGAAAGAGACAAGAAGGGTGCAGAAAGAGGCAAGGGAAGTGCAGAAAGAAGCAACAGAGTTGCAGAAAGAGGCAAGAGAGATGCAGAAAGAGGCAAGAGAGTACCGAAAGAAGAGAGTGAGGTTCAGAGAGAGGCAAGAGTAGAGCAGAAAGTTGTAAGTGAGGTGCAGAAAGAAGCAAGAGAGGTATAGAAAAAGACAAGATAAGTGTAGAAAGAGGCAAGAGAAGTGCAGAAAGAGGCACTTGAGGTGCAGAAAGAGGCAAGAGAGGTACAGAAAGAGGCTCGAGAAGTGAAGAAAGAGGCAAGAGAGGTGCAGAAGGAAGAGAGTGAGGTGCAGGAAGAGGCAAGTGAGGTGCCGAAAGAGGCAAGAGAGGTACAGAAAGAAATAAAAGAAGAGCAGAAAGAAGGAACAGGGGTGCAGAAAGAGGCAAGAGGGGTGCAGAAAGAGGGAAGAGGGGTGCAGAAAGAAGCACGAGTGGTGCAGAAAGAAGCAAGAGATGTGCAGAAGGAAGCAAGAGTGGTGCAGAAAGAAGCAACAGAGGTGCATAAAGAGGCAGGAGGGGTACAAAAATAGGGAAGAGGGGTACAGAAAGATGCACGAGGGGTGCAGAAAAAAGCAAGAGATGTGCAGAAAGAAACAAAAGAAGTGCAGAAAGACGGAACAGAGGTACCGAAAGAGGAAACATGGGTGAAGAAAGAGGGAAGAGGGGTGGAGAAAGAGGCAAGAGAAGTGCAGAAAGAATCAAGAGAGGTGCAGAAAGAGGGAAGACGAGTGCAGAAAGAGACAACAGGGGTGCAGAAAGAAGCAAGCGAGGTGCAGAAAGAGGTAAAAAAAAGTGCAGAAAGAAGCAAAAGAGGTGCAGAAAGAGGGAAGACAAGTGCAGAAAGAGACAACAGGGGTGCAGAAAGAGGTAAGAGAGGTGCAGAAAGAGGGATGAGGGGTGCAGAAAGAGGCAAGATGGGTGTAGAAAGGAGCAAGAGAGGTACAGAAAGAAACAAGAGAAGTGCAGAAGAAAGCAACAGGGGTGCAGAAAGAGGCTAGAGGGGTGCAGAAAGAGGCAAGAGAAGTGCAAAAAGAAGCAACAGAGGTGCAGAAGGAGGCAAAAGAACTTCAGAAAGAGGAAAGAGAGTTGCAGAAACAGGCAAAAGGGGTGCAGAAAGAGGGAACAGGTGTGCAGACTGAGGCAAGAGACGTGCAGAAAGACAGAAGAGGGGTGCAGAAGGAGGCAAGCGGATGCATACATTTGCAACAGATGTGCAGAAAGAAGCAAGAGCAGTGCAGAATGAACCAACAGAGGTGCAGAAAGAGGCAAGAGAGGTACAGAAAAGAAGCAAGAGAAGTGCAGAAAGATGCAAAAGAGGTGCAGAAAGAGGCAAGAGAACTGCAGAAAAAGGCAAGAGAGGTGCAGAAAGAGGAAGGAGAGGTGCACAAAGAGTCAAGAGGGGTACAGAAAGAGTCAAGAGGGGTGCAGAAAGAAGCAAGAGATGTGCAGAAAGAAGCAACAGAGGTGCTGAAAGGGGTTAGTGGGGTGCAGAAAGAGGCAAGAGAAGTACAGAAAGAAGCAACAGAGGTGCAGAAACAGGCAGGAAAGATGCAGAAAGAGAGAACAGGGGTGCAGAAAGAGGCAAGAGGGATACAGAAATTTGCAAAAGAGGTGCAGAAAGAAGCAAGAGCAGCGCAGAAAGAACCAACAGAGGTGCAGAAAGAGGCAAGAGGGGTACAGAAAGAGGTAAGAGAAGTGCAGAAAGAAGCAAAAGAGGTGCAGAAAGAGGCAAGAGAACTGCCATAGAAGGCAAGAGAGATGCAGAAAGAGGAAGGAGAGGTGCACAAAGAGGCAAGAGGGGTACAGAAAGAGGCTAGAGGGTGCAGAAAGAGGCAAGAGAAGTAGAGAAAGAAGCAACAGAGGTGCAGAAGGAGGCAAAAGAACTGCAGAAAGAGGAAAGAGAGTTTCAGAAACAGGCAAAAGGGGTGCAGAAAGAGAGAACAGGTGTGCAGACCGAGGCAAGCGAGGTGCAGAAAGACAGAAGAGGGGTGCAGAAAGAGGCAAGCAGGATGCATAAATTTGCAACAGATGTTTAGAAAGAAGCAAGAGCAGTGCAGAATGAACCAACAGAGGTGCAGAAAGAGGCAAGAGAGGTACAGAAAGAAGCAAGAGAAGTGCAGAAAGATGCAAAAGAGGTGCAGAAAGAGGCAAGAGAACTGCAGAAAAAGGCAAGAGAGGTGCAGAAAGAGGAAGGAGAGGTGCACAAAGAGTCAAGAGGGGTACAGAAAGAGGCAAGAGGGGTGCAGAAAGAAGCAAGAGAAGTGCAGAAAGAAGCAACAGAGGTGCTGAAAGGGGCAAGTGGGGTGCAGAAAGAGGCAAGAGAAGTAGAGAAAGAAGCAACAGAGGTGCAGAAAGAGGCAAGAGAGGTGCAGAAACAGGCAGGAAAGGTGCAGAAAGAGTGAACAGGGGTGCAGAAAGAGGCAAGAGGGATACAGACATTTGCAAAAGAGGTGCAGAAAGAAGCAAGAGCAGCGCAGAAAGAACCAACAGAGGTGCAGAAAGAGGCAAGAGGGGTACAGAAAGAGGTAAGAGAAGTGCAGAAAGAAGCAAAAGAGGTGCAGAAAGAGGCAAGAGAACTGCCAAAGAAGGCAAGAGAGATGCAGAAAGAGGAAGGAGAGGTGCACAAAGAGGCAAGAGGGGTACAGAAAGAGGAAAGAGGGGTGCAGAAAGAAGCAAGAGAAGTGCAGAAAGAAGCAACAGAGGTGCTGAAAGAGGCAAGAGGGGTGCAGATAGAGGCAAGAGAAGTGCGGAAAGAAGAAACAGAGGTGCAGAAAGAGGCACGAGGGGTGCAGAAAGAGGTAGGAGAGGTGCTCAAAGAGGCAAGAGGAGTACAGAAAGAGGCCAGAGGGGTGCAGAAAGATGGAAGAGAAGTATAGAAAGAAGCAACAGAGGTGCTGAAAGAGACAAGAAGGGTGCAGAAAGAGGCAAGAGAAGTACAGAAAGATGCAACAGAGTTGCAGAAAGAGGCAAGAGAGATGCAGAAAGAGGCAAGAGAGGTACAGAAAGAAGAGAGTGAGGTTCAGAAAGAGGCAAGAGTAGAGCAGAAAGTTGTAAGTGAGGTGCAGAAAGAAGCAAGAGAGGTATAGAAAGAGACAAGATAAGTGTAGAAAGAGGCAAGAGAAGTGCAGAAAGAGGCACTTGAGGTGCAGAAAGAGGCAAGAGAGGTACAGAAAGAGGCTCGAGAAGTGCAGAAAGAGGCAAGAGAGGTGCAGAAGGAAGAGAGTGAGGTGCAGGAAGAGGCAAGTGAGGGGCCGAAAGAGGCAAGAGAGGTACATAAAGAGGCAAGGGAAGTGCAGAAACAGGCAAGAGAAATGCACAAAGAGACAAGAGAGGAGCAGAAAGAGGCAAGAGAGGTGTAGAAAGAAGCAAGAAAAGTGTAGAAAGAGGCAAGTGAGGTGCAGAAAGAGGCAAGAGAGGTGCAGAATGAGGCAAGAGATCTGCAGAAAAAAGCAACAGAGGTGCTGACAGAGGCAAGTGAGGTGCAGAAAGGGGCAAGAGAAGTGCAGAAAGAGGCAAGTGAAGTGCAGAAAGAAGACAGTGAGGTGCAGAAAGAGGAAGAAAGGTACAGAAAGAAGCAAGAGAAATGCAGAAAGAGGCATTTTTGGGAACATTTGAGCCGTTTGAGCTAGAAACAATGTTTTTTGTGTTCAAGTCTGCAGATTATGCAGCAGATGATGGAATATTTGGTAAATGCGGAAAATGTTTAATTATGTGAATATTGGTGCAGTCGAACAGTCACATAATTCCAGTGGCCCTGCTCATAGCTCCGACTAGGTCTAGAAGTGCTCCTCAGTGGTTCCTTCTTTTTTTGTGTGTCATTGAGTTTATACTTTAGCTTCTATGGAAACGACGAAGACAAAACCTGAGGTTACCACTCCACAACACAGACTACAATACAACATAATTACTCTCCAAAACACATAATCCCACTCCACATAATTCCTATACACTAAATACCACATACTTTCTATTCACATAATTTCACTGCACAACATACCACATAATTCCACTACACACAACATACATCCACTCTACACCAAAAAACATTAGTAAAAATCTTTTACATTTACAACACCAATAGCTCTAGCTCTCGCAAATGTGAAACCTATTGTATTGCAAATCCTTGTTTAACTAGTAGTCACGTTTGCAGAGTGGTGGAGAAAGGGGGCTGGGCCTCTGACCAGTGCTAAGGAATTCAGCTGCGTAGGACTTACAGGAGGTACCAGGAGGGCTTCTTGGCCCCCAAAGTCCCTCAGGAGTAAAGTAGACTTCATCCCCCAACCAGTAGTGTGCCAGGAGACGCGTTTGCAGAGTGGTGGACTAAGGGGGGCATGGCCACCGAAAACCTCTTAGCAATCCCACTATATGGGACTTACTGGAGGTAACAGTAGGGGTAGTTGGCCCCAAGGACATCCTTGGGGGCCAACTACCCTCCTATTACCTACAGTAAGTCCCACACAGCAGGATTGCTAAATTCTCATAGCAGACCACGCCCCTTTTGCCCACCACTCTGCAAACACGCTCTTGGATGGGGATTGAAGTCCCCTTCGCTGCTGGGGGTCCTTAGGGGCCAACTAGCCTACCTGTTACCTCCAGTAAGCCCCACACAGTGGGATTGCTGAGTGGTGGACGCAGGCCATGCCCCCTTTCTCCACCACTCAGCAAATGCACCTCCTGGCGTGCTCTTGGTTGGGGGATGAAGTCCCTTGCCTCCTGAGGGTCCCTGGGGGCCAACTAGCCCTCCTGTTACCTCCAGTAAGCCCCCCACAGCTGGATTGCTGAGAGTGGTCAGAGGCCACGCCCCCTTTTTACACCACTCTTCAAATGCGCCTCCTGGTGCACTGCTGCTTGGGGGATGAAGCCCATTTTAGTCCTGAAGTCCTCAGGACTCAAGGGGACCTCAGTACCCCACCAGCAGTGCGCCTAAAGGCATGTTTGCAGAATGGTGCAAAAAGGGGCATGGCCTCGGACCACCTCTCAGCACTCCCACTGTGTGGGGCTTATTGGAGGTACCTGGTGGGCTAGTTGGCCCCTAAGGACCCTTTGGATGGAAGGGGACTTAATCCCCCAACCCAGAACGCGCCAGGAGGTGCGTTTGCAGAGTGGTGCAGGGAGGGGGCGGGGCCTCCAGCGAGTTGCCGGTTTCTTTCTTTTTAAAAAATTTTAGGAAGCCATTTCTTTTTATGAAAAGGAAGGGGGCCTTGCACCTCCCTCTTGAGGCCAATTACGGCCCCGGAGACCCCATCCTCCGAGACTAGGCCTTTCTGTTTTTTTGTTTTTAAAGAGGAGGGGGGCTGCGGCCCCCCTCCCCAGACCGATTTTGCCCCGGTGACCCCATCCCCCGGGGCTAGACCATTCCTTTTGTTTAAAAAAAAAGGGAGGGGGGCCAAGCGGCCTCCCTCCCTGGCCATTTTTGGCTATGGGGACCCCATCCCCCGTGGCTTGGCCATTTTTTTAACAACTATTGTTTTTTTTAAGGAGGGGGCCGCACGGCCCCACTCCCCAGGCTGATTTCGGCCCCGGGGACCCCATCCCCCGGGGCCTGGCCATTCATTTTATTTTTAATAAAGGGGGTCCGCGTGGCACCCCTTCCCTGGGCCACTTCTGGCCCCAGGGACCCCATCCCCTGGGGCCTGGCCTCAGCATTGGGGACCGTGGGGGGAGCAATGCCCCCACGGTCCCTGCCAACCCCCACCTCCTGCGGGAGCCAGCATTGCTTTTGGGCAAGGGGAGCTGCTAACATGCAGCTCCACTTGTCCAAAAGCAATTCTGCTTTGCTTCTTGGAAGCGAGAGCAGGTTTCCTGCTCTCGCTTCCAAGAAGCAAAGCAGTGCAGGGCAAAGCAGTGCAGTGCAGTGTTTGCTATGGCAGGGAGGGAGCCGTGCTCCCGCCTTGCCATAGCAAACGGCAATGTCCCGGGGGTGGGCACCCCAGGACATTGCAGGAGCTGTCCCTGGGGGGTGTTAGTCCCCAGGGCCATCTAGGGCTCCAGGAGGAGGGCTGCGTGGCCCCCCTCCCAGCAAGTTTGAAGCCCCGGGGAGGTGGTGGTCCCCAGGGCTGGGGGTCCACTACGGACCCCTGTATTTACATATTCAATGCCCCGGGGAGGTGGTGGTCCCTGGGGCTTGGGGGGCCTGTGAAGCCCCCCACATTTATTAACTCAATGCCTCAGGGAGGTGGTGGTCCCCAGGCCTGCGGGGGGCCGCGTGGCCCCTCCGCACTTTATAATTTAAATTTAGGCCCCAGGGAGGTGGTGGTTCCCGGGGCTTGGGGGGCGCTCAAGGCCCCCCGCCCATAATGAGAAATGCCCTGGGGAAGTGGCGGTGCCCGGGGCAGCATGGGGAGGCAGGTGCCCCCCACTCATTTTTTTTCAAGCCCCAGGGAGGTGGCGGTCCCAGGGGCTGCGGGGCCCCCGCGGGCCCCTGCATAACAATGAATCATTGCCCCTGGGACCTGGTCTACCCGGGGATTAAAAGCAACGAAGCGCGGGAGCCAGCGCTTCATTTTTAAAAAAAATGTTCTTCCGGATTCACGCACCCAGCGTGAATCCGGCCGAAAATATTTTTTTTAAATGCTTTTTTTGGTCCTGGGGTCCCTGAACAGGCCTAGGGGGTAAGGTTGTTTCTACCCTGCCTCCTTTTCTTATTTTTTATCTTTTTTCTACTGTTTTCTTGTGACTCGGTTACCTAGTCACAAGATGGCTGCCAACACTTCTTGGTTTGGAGTGTTGGCAGCCAATCAGAATGAAGCTCGTGCTCGGGAGGAGTCGCAAATCCTCCTCGGCTCTCAGATATCGATATTTTTATTTTTTGAATTTCTCAGGAACTACTGAACGATTTTACACCATTTAAAAAAAAGGTCGCTTTCTGAACCAAGAGCTACCTTTTTGCTAAATTTGTTGTCATTCCGTTCGGCAGTTCGGCTGTAGCCGTGTTCAAAGTTCCTATAGAAATTAACATGGGGAAAACGCGTTTTGGGACCCCCCTTTTTTCTCGCACCCACTTGACAAATCACCCCGAAACTTTCAAGACAGGATCTGACCTGAGTGAACCATTAGTTTTGAAAATTTCGCAAGATTTGTCAAACGGCGCCAAAGATATTGGCAAAAGAAAAAACGCTTTTTGAATAGAAACAAGGTCCTAACTATAACTACCTACTGGCGACCGCCAGTAGGTAATATATATATGTATATTTGTTATATTATTATCTTATTTAATATTTTTTAATTATAATATAATTCTAAACTATTAGTTTTATAATACTTTTTTAACTAAATATATGTTAAATATACATATGTGTGTGTGTTTAACTTTTTATTGTTATATTTGTTACAATATACATTAAATATATCTAATTTTTATTAAATTGATGTTAGTATTTAATATGTTTTATTTTTAATACTTACATTTATATATACTTAAAAATCGATATTTAACATAATGATATTATGGTAAACAATATTTTTTACCTCTATATTTTTGTACTTACCTTTTTAAGTATTGGCTGTCTATATTTTTGTAGTCGATATTTATGTCTCAATAATTTTGTAGGCCGATATTTTTTAACTCAATATTTTGCAGAGAACCCTCACATGCATGGTTTCTAACAAAAGCTCCAAGTCCCACTATGCTTTGGGCCTTATTATGATGTCGGCAGCCGTTGCGGAATCGGAACCAACTGACCTCAGGTCAGCGGTCCCGACCTCAGCCTTACAATGAAACTGCACATGGTGCGTTCACATACTCCCATTTCTCTATGGGAGCTTCTGCTGCAGCTGAAAACTGGCCATCACACAAGCTCCCATAGAGAAATGGGAGAATCTGTTCATCCCTGTACCGCATGGCAGGCACCCCACGATGCCTGCCACACGGTGCAGGGATGAACAGGGTGGCACCATAGGTGCCCCCTCGGCCCACAACCGGAGGCTGCAGGGAGAAAGGGGCCCTGCTAGGGGCCACCAATGTGGCCCCAAAGCTGCTTTCCAAAAGGCTTTCCATGTCAGAAAGCCCGACATGGAAAGCATGTCGGAAACTGATATCGTGATACCGACAGCGGAAACGCGGTCCATTGGGATTATGGTCAGGCCTCCGACTGGCCAACGGGCTCCTTGAGCCCATTGGAATCCAGCCGGAATGACCAGCCGGTTTCACTTTCGACCGCCTGCATTGTAATGCGGCGATCAAAAGTGAACCCACGGTGGGACTTGGAAAGCCTCCAACCTATGGTTGGAGGCTTTCCGAGTCTCATCATAAGAGGCCCTGTGTCAGGAGTTATGCTGAAGAATCTCTGTCATCAATTGTGAGTGAACTAGACAGTGGCCCATGTAGATGTACTGAACATGCCCAAGGACAAATCCACAATCTATATGTACAACATTGCTCACAGCCATTTTTTCTAAGCAGCCCGCCAATGCTTAAGAAAGTCATCTTAGTGAAAGTCTGTGGGCCCAATTACGATGCTCGTTGGATGAGTGTCCGACCGGCATTGTTGCGGTAAAGGGACCGGCAGTTAGGTAGTCGGCGGTCCTAACCGCCAAAATAGGATCCAAACGCCGTTGAGGTGATAGAAAACATGCCTCTTTGCATTGAAACTTTGTGCTGCAGCCTGGAAAAGGGCCGCAGCACAAGCCCCAATGCCCAAAGGCATGTTTTTAAACATCCCTGCACCCTGTGGCAGGTTCCATGCGGTGCCTGCCCCGCGATGCAGGGATGTTTAAGGGGGCACCACAGGTGCCCCCCAGGGCCCATAGCGGAGGGCCCCAGGGGACAGGGGCCCAGCTAGGGGCCCCATTAAAGCCTTTCCACCAACCTTTCACATCAGAAGAACCGACATGAAATGGCTGGTGGAAAGGTGGATCGTAATTCCCATAGGGGTGTCTGAGAAGGCATTGCATCCATTATGGGGAATGCGATCCGACCGACCAACCGCCCGACGGGCTCCTTGAGCCGGTCGGAAGCTGTCGGTCATCCCTGGAGCAATGCGGTCCGATCGACCGCATTGTAGAGCAGCAGTCTGACCGTGGATATAGATGTATGTAGGACTGACACCACTGGCACGTCGGTGTTGGTCCTGGCGACATTGTAATCGGCCCCTGTATCTCTGTAGGTTGCCCACTTATTTTTAAATTTACAGTCTCAATTGATTCTTCACAAAACAAACATGTGCCTTTACTATAATTGAAGAAACGTTCTATGCCGCTATGTTCACGACGTTAGGCATCTGGTGTGATTGCCATGTCTAGTAAAGCTTTGGAGACTGGTAGGCACATCAGTCTTGTGTCAGTATCAGCAAAAAACTTTGAGCAACACCAGTGGTAGAAAATAAGAGATGCACTCTCATTCCGTCATGAAACTGTCAGGTGAACCACAAAAATCTCTAAATAAACATGTGCTTAGCCCTCTGGTAGTTTGGGCAAAAGCAGTCAGTCTTAGGGGCTTATTACGATTTTGGGCGGACTGTCACAGAAACGGGACCGACCGACCTCCGGTAGGTGGTCCCGACCACCTAATTACGAAGCAACTGCACATGATGTGGTCACATACTCAAATTTCCCTATGGGAGCATGTGTCACTGCTTAAACCTCCCATAGCACAAGCCACCCATAGGGAAATAGGAGGTTGTGTTCATCTCTGCCCCACGTGGCAGGCACCTCAGGGTGCCTGCTACATGGTGCAGGGATCAACAAAGGGGCACCATAGGTGCCCCCTCGGCCCCCAACCGGAGGCCGCAAACTGAAGGGGAACCTGCTAGGGGCCCCCAAACATGCTTTCCGACAGGCTTTCCATGTTGAAAAGCGCAGCATGGAAAGCCTTCCGGAAACGGTGCATCATAATCTGGACGGTGTAAAATGCCATCCATATGGATTACGTGCCAGCTTCCGACTCGTCGGCAGGCTCCTTGAGCCAGTCAGAATCCAGCCAGAATGACCGGCCATTTTCACTTCCAACCGCCTAAATTGTAATTAGTTTAGTTTATTTATTTGCATAGTTACTAAAAACCGTTGCAATACAATAAGACAACTGATAAAACCATTAATACACCTTTTGACGAGCCAAGATGGCGGTCGCACCTTGAGTGCGCTCCCGGACCCCTCCACCATCCGCCCGTGATCCGCCCAACAAGAGAGCCATCTGACCTTATTTTCGCTGTCTAGGTTGCCGTCACACCTCCAGCTGCACCCCTGGCTGTTCGTATTCGTCCGTGGGCGCCTCCACGAAGAGATTGACCGGCCAGCGGGGATCGGCCTCTAAGATGGCGGAGCGCTCGCGCTGACCGGCACGCTCTGCGGCCCTCGGACCTCTTGGGCTGTTCCGTGGCCTGTGCTGTGTGGAGGTGCTGAGGGGGCCTCCTCGAGATCTGGCAGGCCCGATGGTGTGCCACGGACCCCAGAGCACTGCCCGTGCTCCCCCTCCCTGTGGCGCCTGTCAGGAGGCGGGTGGCTGTGAGGGCCCAGCCGGGCCTATCGATCTAATGGAGCCACGGTCGGCGAGGGGGCGCCCGGCAGGCCCTTCTACCCGGAGACTCCTGCTGACATTCCCGGGGGTCCCGCGGCAGAGTGAATCCTTCGACCGCTATTTTGAGCGGTGGAGGCTGGTGGACACCTGGCAGCGGCTCGAATGGCAAGAAGTCCCGCACTTGCCTGAGGCCGATCTCCGTGCCCGACGCCGAGCGCCCTCGGCCTGTGCCCATGCGCACCACTGCTTGTGTCAGCAGCTGGAGGGGAGGCCTACTGCCTGGAAGGTCGGCGCTGCATTGCTTCAATGGCGGTAAGTCCCGGCGGCGGGAGGGGGTCCTGGGGTCTTTGGGAGGGCCCCCTCCTGTGCACGTGGGTGGCCCATTGCAGAGGGGAGCCTTGAGGGCCCCGCCTGAATCCTCACGACCCTCCCTCGGGCTCCTTGGGTCCCGCCTCGTGTGAGGCCTTAAATCAAAGACGGGGCCTGGGGGTAGGGGAGCGGTGGAGTGGTGTCGGCTGCTTTTTTGAGCGGCAGAGGAGTTCCTGGGGGGGGGCGCGTCCTCCCTGCCTTCTGTGCTGTGGCCTTGGGCTCATTGGGCCTACGACCCCTCGGTCTGCCCTTGACGTTGGACCTACTCGCTCTGCCTCCCGGGTTGGTGCTGCGGAGGAAAGGGGGTGCTCGGCTGCGCTCATTGAGCGGTGTGGGGGTCTTTTCTCAAGTCCTCCCCACCCCCGGGCTGGCCTACGACATCCAGGGGAACTGTGTGTGACATCCTCCCTGGCGACCCGCCTTTGTTCCCTGGCCCCCTTCTCTGTCTTCCTGCCGGATGCCTCCGTGCCGGCAGCACTGGTCGAGCGGCCCATCGCAGAGGGGAGCCTTGAGGGCCCTCCCTAAATCCTTATGATTCCCCCTCGGGCCTCCTGGGTCCTGCTCCGTGTGGGGCCTTAAATCGATGACGGAGCCTTCGGTCCTGGGGGTAAGGGAGCGTTGGAGTGGTGTTGGCCGCTTTTTCGAGCGGCGGAGGAGAGCCTGGTGGGGCGCGTCCTCTCTGCCCTCTGTGCTGTGGCCCTGGGCTTATTGGGCCTATGACCCCTCAATCTGCCCTTGACCCTGGACCTATCCGCTCTGCCTCCTGGTTTGGGGCTGCGGGGACAGGGGGTGCTCGGCCGCGCTCATCAAGCGGCGTGGGGGTCTCCTCTTGAGTCCTCCCACCTCTGGGCCGGCTTACAAAATCCAGGGGAATTGTGTATGACATCCTCCCTGGCGGCCTGCCTTTGTTCCCGGACCCCCCCTTCTGTCTTCCGACCGGACGCCTCCGTATCGGCCGCAGTGGTCGAGCGGCGGAGGGCCGCGGGGGGCCGTTGCCTCCACCTCGGGCTGCCCCCCGGATCCTGGGCCTCCCCGAGCAGCCCATTGGCCCCCCTGTGGCGTGTGAGCCTTGTGACATTCGGAGGGGTCCCCCCGTGCCCTATGCTGTGGTGCCCTGGGCCGAAATGGACAAGCCAAGACCCCGGCCACCCAGACCAAAATCGACCGCTTCACCACCACGGACACTGGGGCGACGGGAAGAGCAGTGGACAGGGATGCACCGCCAACAACGGACCTGTCCACCATCCTTCAAGCCATCCACACCTCGCAGTCCTCGGTGGAGGGCAAGAGGGCGGAGGTCCGGGTGGACATGACCCATATCTGGCAGGACTTCCGCAACGCCACGGCCCGGATTAAAGAAACTGAATCCCGTATATCATCTGTAGAAGACGACGTTCAACAACTTAAGGGGCAGGTGGCGCGCCTCCAGTCACACACCCAGGAGCTGCATTGGAGGGCTGAGGATGCAGAAAACAGATCGCGCCGCAACAATCTCCGCCTGGTGGGGTTCCCGGAGGGGGCAGAGCAGGGCCACCCCGCTGAATTCATAGAGAAATGGTTGAGATCCTGGCTCCCAGAGGGCTCTCTCTCTCCGGAGTTTGCAATAGAACGAGCACACCGATCCCTTGCCCCGAGGCCTCCGGCGGGAGCGCTGCCCCGACCGGTCATAATGAGAATCCTTAACTACAAAGACCGAGATTCCATCCTGGCTGAAGCCCGCAAGCAGCGACGCCTCCCCTACGAAAACCACTCGATTATGATCTTTCCGGACTACACTCGCGAGGTCCAGGGTCAACGTCGCTCGTTTGGCAAGGTCAAGCAGAAATTACGAGCCCTCAACATCCAGTACCGGCTCCTCTTCCCGGCACGCCTACGGGTGGTGTTCACAAATAAAACCTTATTTTTTGACTCTCCGGCGGATGCATGGACTTGGGCCACGGAAGAACGTCCCCTTCGGCCCAATGGTCAGGTTCCTCTGTGGGATGGTGTGGAGGGTGAGCCCGCTCGTACTGGATCTCCAGATCCTCGGCCCCAGCGCGACCGCTCACGTAGGCGCCATGGGTATAGGAGGGCCTGCTCTGACTCCCCGTTGAATCCTTCCCAACTGCCCGGGCCGCCACGTGAGGATCATCGGGCTGTGCGACGCTCCGGCTCCTCCGGTCATCCGAGTCGAGGGGGGGCCTCGCCCGCCTCCTCCGTGCCTGAGATCCCTGACACTGACCTCTCTCGTAGCCCAACACTTCTCAGCAACCCAGCCTGAGCCCATCTCTGCCTGCCGGGCCTGGCTCCGCGGCCGGAGGCAATGTGCCGACTTACCTTTGTTCTCTCTCTTGTTGGACTTGACTATGAACATTCTGCCACGAGGAGGGGTCCTCCATGCTTCGCATGTTCCCAAGCATTCTAGTTTGGTCCTGTGTTGTTAGTATTGTTAGGGCGACAGATGCTTCTGTTTCTGAGGTATAGGGTGGGGTGGGGCATGGGTGGGGGGACCGTTGTCCAGAGTTTCTTATTTTGTTTTTTGTTGCTTCCTTGTTTTATCATACCAGCACTCTCAGGACGTCCCATTCCAAGCATCATGGGTCATGGTAACTGATATCTGGACTCCCAGTCACGCTCCCCGGCATCCCTGCCCCTGGCCGAGCTTCCCTCCGGTGCCTCCTCCCTTCCCCGACACTATCTACCAGGATGGTTGACATATTACAACAGGGTGTATCTTTACGCCTCCTGTCCTGGAATGTCAATGGTCTCCTTGACCGCCTCAAGCGAACAGCAGTACTTTGTTACGCGCAGCGCCTTGGGGTGGAGGTCTTAGTGCTGCAAGAGACACACTTACTGGGTAACCACTGCCCCTTTTTAGCGCGATATGGTTACGACAGGGTCTGGCACTCGGGCTTCACACGCGGATCCCGTGGGGTTGCGATCCTGGTACAACGCTCCCTTCCTTTCATGGCAGCGCGAGTCATTCATGACGATCAGGGCACCTTCTTGGCCCTGTCCGGCACTCTGAATGGTGCACCCCTTAATTTGGTGTCATTATACTCTCCCCCATCGTGGCTGACTGCGACCCTAGCCGCCTCCGTTGAGCTCCTGGCTTCCCTGCCCCTGGGCTCCACCTTCCTGGGGGGTGACTTCAACGCGGTCCCTTCCCCTGCTTTGGACCCGACTGGGCACCCTTCCACACGGCAGACTGGTGCACGCAAAACACCTGATGAATTGGGCTGAATCCCTAGGTCTTTGTGACGCATGGCGTACATGGCACCCGCGCTCTAGGCAATTCACCCACACTTCGGCAGCGCACCACACACATGCGCGCATTGACACCATTTATATTCCCTCGACCGACTGCCTTATGCTCCAAGACGTCGCTATCCTCCCACGGGGTATAGCTGATCATTCTCCGGTGATGCTCACAGTGGGTGCCCCCCCTGCCTCAATGGGCCAGACATGGAGACTGAACGTGTGGTTTCTTCAAGACAAAGACTTCCGAAAAGTGGTAGGGTGGGTACTCCAACATTATTTCCAGACCAATGAGGGGTCGGTGTTGTCGCCGGGTATCCTGTGGGAGGCCGGCAAGGCCACAATTCGTGGAGTTGCCAAGGGGCAACTCAAAATTCAGCGTCACGCGCAGCTAGACCAGCTCACCTCACACGAGGCACAGGCCTTGCGCCTTGAACGGTCCACCGCCCTGAACCCTGATGCCTCTGATTTGAGGCTCCTTGCCCACATCCGCGAAGAGATTCGACATTGTCGATGGATGCGGCTAAACTCCTCTGGCGCTCCTCCATCGCCAGGGTGTATGGATGGGGAGACAAGAACGGTTCTCTCCTCCATAGATTGGCCACCTACCCCAGAGCGAACCGTATAATTCCCGAAATCATAGATCGGACGGTTCGGTATGTAATTCCTCAGCCGAAATGCCCTGGGCCTTTGCTCTGTATTATTGCCAACTATACACTCCCGGGCCTCCCTCCCTGTCTCTCTCAGACATGTTGCGAGCTGGAGCCAGCCAACTCCCTCATCTGGATTCAGTTGTTCAGGAAGATCTGGACCGTCCTATCACCCACGAAGAAATTGGGGAAGCGATTACCCTTGTCTCGTCCGGCAAGACGCCGTGCCCGGATGACCTTCCTCAGGAATACTATGCCCTGTACCGCGAGACGCTGATTCCACACCTCGCTCAGCTCTTCAATGAGGCAGTGGAGTGTTCCTATCCTTCTGAGACTGATATGGCCACCATCGTGGTCCTTCCTAAATCCCAGCAACCCTCACCTCGGTGCGCGGACTACCGTCCCATCTCCCTTATAAATACGGAGCTAAAATTGTACGCCACGATACTCGCTCAGCGCCTTAAACCCCACTTACACACGCTGGTCCACCCAGACCAATGTGGGTTCATGCCATCGCGTGGTACCCGCCACTGTCTGCGGAGGCTTCACTCAGCCCTGGCCCACCGTAACTTGCTCACCCCCTACCTCGCACTCCTGGTAGATTTTGAGAAAGCCTTTGACTCGGTGGACTGGGGGTTCTTGGACGACGTCCTGGCGGAGATGGGTTTCGGACCCCGCTTTCGTGGTTTCATCCGCGTACTGTATGCTCGCCCGAGGGCATGTGTCTTGGTGAACGGGGTTCTATCTGAACCCTTTCCGATCTGCAGGGGAACGAGGCAGGGGTGCCCCCTCTCTCCCCTGCTCTTTGCTCTGGTGATGGAGCCCCTGGCGGTCCTGGTAGGCTCGAGCCCACAGGTGCAGGGTTGGGAATGGCCCAATACAGAAGCAGACAAAATTGCTCTCTACGCGGACGATGTCCTGATTTATTTGGCAGACCCCGCAAATTCGGGCCCTCACTGCCTCCGGATCCTCCGGTCTTTTGAGCAGGCCTCCGGCCTCCGGCATAATCCTGATAAATCGGTCTTGGTCCCCCTCCACATGTCCAGAGAATGCTTCGACTGGCAGTCCACCATACCGCTCCGCCGCCAATCCTTTAAGTACCTAGGGATATGGGTGACTTTACTCCCTGAACTCAGCTGGGCTCTCAATGTCACCCCCCTGGTGAAGCGGGCTAGGATGGACCTGTCGAAATGGCAATCACTGCCTCTGAATCCCATGGCAAGAGTCGCTCTTTTCAAAATGTTGATTCTTCCCAGATTCCTCTACATACTCCAAAATACCCCCCTCAATTTCCCGAGAGCGTGGTTCCGGGAGCTTGACAGCCTAGCTTCCAAATTCCTCTGGGGGAAGGGCAGGTTCCGATTGGCCCTAGGTGTTTGTCGGATCCCGTCCTTTGATGGGGGCTTAGGGATGACCCATTTATATCTATATTACCTGGCCACACGTTTGCTCTCCCTGCACAACTGGTTTAACGGAGGATGGTCTGATCCAGCTTATAGGCTGGAACTCAGTGAGTTGGGCTTGTCCAACCTCCACTCGATGATGTATGGGGCACCCGTCCCGTCTCGTCTGCCTGAGGTGACGCGTTCTGTGTTCCTGGCATGGCGGCCCACGTTGCGTCACACCAAATGGACCCACACACTGACCCAATGCACACCCCTGTGGCAGGGTACCTGGCTCAGGGAAGTCAATGGGCTGCAGGCCTTTCGGTCTTGGGACCTTATAGGTATTTCACAACTGGGCGACGTTTGGGTGGGTGATCACATGCGCTCCTTTCAAGACCTTCAAGCTAGATATTCCCTGCATCACTCGCAGTTTTTTAGATATTTACAGCTGTGCCATGCTCTTCAAGCGCACCTCACGACCGGTACACGACTCCCGGACCATAGCCTTCCTAAAGCACAAATCATGCTGGGGGACCTGGGGAGGGGGGGCATCTCCCGCATTTACCGGACACTCCTTAACAATACCCCAACATCGCTTGATCGGCTGCGGACTCAATGGGATGAGTGGGTGGGCACCTTGGAGGAGGAGAACTGGTGTGCCGCCCTTATGGCCCCCAGGACAGTCACTGCCTCCGCCAGATTGCATATGACACAGCTTTATTTCTTACATGCGGCCTATCTGACACCGGCACACCTACATCGCGCGGGGCTCCGGCCAACCCCCACCTGCGCTAGATGCGGTCACGAACCAGCCGACTTTCTCCATATGGTATGGACATGCCCGCGCTTGGCGCGATTCTGGGGAGACATTGAGGAGGAACTCACTGAGGTGCTGGGGTGGGAGATCCCGCACGACCCGAAACACGCGATCTTAGGCATCACAGGCGGGCTGGATGGGTCCAGAAATGAAAAATTATTTTACACCACGGTGATGGTGGTGGCTAAGAGGGACATAGCGACTGCTTGGAAATACCCTGATCCTCCCACTGTAGGGAAATGGAGGGCCGGGGCTGACTGGTGTGCCACGCAGGAGAAGACAATGGGCCTGATTCACAGAACTAACTTACGTCAAATACGTAAAGTTAGTACTTTTTGGTATTCACAGAATACACTTACTCATTTTGATATTCACAGAATGAACTTACTCATTTCGGTATTCACAGAGGTTAGTAGTCCTAACTTTAGGACTCCTAAATGCCTTCTGTGAATACCGAAAGTCTTAAAGTTAGGATTTTTCTCAGTTTAGGAGTAGTAAAGTTAGGACTCCTAACTTTAGGACTCCTAAATGCCTTCTGTGAATACCGAAAGTCTTAAAGTTAGGATTTTTCTCAGTTTAGGAGTAGTAAAGTTAGGACTACTAACTTCTGTGAATACCGAAATGAGGAAGTTCATTCTGTGAATACCAAAATCAGTAAGTGTATTCTGTGAATACCAAAAAGTACTAACTTTACGTTTATGACGTAAGTTAGTTCTGTGAATCAGGCCCAATGTATGCAGCACGTGGCTGCCCCAAGAAGTATCGTAGGGTCAGGGGGAAGTGGTTGGGGGGTATGGTTTAGTCTCGCTGGGGATGCTCCAGAATTTGTCCTTTTGTATTTGCATGTCCTTGGCATTTGGGTTGTCCAGAGCACTGCATATACTCCTCTGTTATCATGGTATCCTGATGATTGGCTGGTGTTTTCTGTAAAATCAATAAAAATTTGTTTATCAAAAAAAAAAAACATTAATACACATAATAATAAAATACAATGCTGATAACTCATCATGAAACATTCTGTTGTTGTTTCAGAGTGGTTAAAGGAAGCAGCATTGTCAGTTAAAACCCGGCTCTTCACATGTAGCCTGATGCCAAGACGTTTACAAAGTGCTATTAGTGCAAAAAAAGTGCTTGTGGTGATTTTAAAGTGCTAATCTCGTGTTTCGTCCCAGCATGCTTCACTCAGGCTGAGTGAAGTTATGTATGAAGCTGCCCCCCAATAAAAGTGCAGACTGACTAATAAATAGGTTGGATAAAATAGATTTGCTGTATGATTGATGAGATCCGGTGCTTTAAGGACAGGCAGTTTACAATCTTAAGGATGCACAGAGTTATAATTGTGCATGATACATGTTTTGAAAAGTCAATTGGGGCCTCTTTTTATGTTTCCTTTGCGAGCAAGGGCAATTTGCTTGGTAATGTTATACTGTGATCACTAGGTGGCGGTAGAGCGTTGTAAGGCCTGTTGCTGACTATGGAGAGGTTTATGTTAGTTCCAACGAGAAATTCCCTTGTACGAAGACTCATCTGTTGTTTGGCATTTTTTTTCCACCAGTCTGAGAAACTTCACCAGGCAACAGTTCAACTGTGAGTCTCCAAGTGCAAAGCAATCCAGCATTGCTTGTCTCCGAGTGCGAATCCCTCGTTGTTTTAAGTGAGGTTTTAGTAGTTGTTTCCGTTCTACCATAAGACCTTTTCATGTGCATAGGAGATGCAGCAAGTCTTCTGGTGCTGAGCCACATAGGCGGCAGGTGGAGCCAGCTTTTTCCTTGAGCCAGTAAGGGAGGTGCTGTATGCAGGGTTAAAGGCATAGTCCGTGCTTCAAAAACTTAATTTTGGTGGCTTTGGCGTTCCCCAGGTCAAAGTATTTCTGAGGAGCAGGAGCTGTGTAGGTGCTCAAAGTCATCCAGCCAAGAGCCCTTTTTGAGAGGGAAACCTTGTCCTCGATCCATGAAAGATGCTTGACCGTTTAAGTTTTTTGAATGTAGTATTGTTGGTTAGCCTCATGTTGATCAGGCTGTTTTTAAGATAGTTTTAAGCGGGTGATACAGCTTGCCATTGTAGCTCTTTCCATAAGTATTGGTTGAGAGTTCCTGGTGCGGCTTTCAGGACTTTGTCCAAGATGATAATATACGCCACTTGTCTTGCCTGGGACTGTTTCAGTAGGCTGAATTCTAAACTAATCTGTGTGGACGAGGTGTATTTAGGCAGGACGAGAATGATCCTGTACGCTGCTATGATTGTGTTGTCCAGTACTTTTGAATCCCTGCCCTTTTGTGCTTTGCTGCCATAGACAATAGTTGGTAGGAGTTTGGCTCGTGCCACTTGAGTCAAGGGCAGTATCGATGGACCGATCAGTTTGGAGTTAAGGGCTTTTAATGAGACAGCCAGGGCGAGGCCTTTACGTCTGATGGACTTTTTATGGGCAGTGAAGTGGCCGCCTTTATTAATAATCACGCCTCAATATTTATATTCTGGTGCAGATTCAATGTGTGCGCTGCCCCAGAACCAAGTTGGGGATTTCTTTAGGTTTTTCCTGATCTTCATGGTCCTTGTTTTCTCCAGGTTGATGGTTAGGCTATTGGCTTCAGAATATTCCTGTGTGGTGGTGAGGAGATGTTGTAAACCCACCTGTGTATGACTGATCAGGACTATGTCATCCACGTAGAGGAGGCATGGTAGTACTAAGCCTCCTAATCTTGGTGCATGTGAATTGCAGGATTATTGTTCCCCAGTACCTTACGCTGTCATTCTGTTTGGTATCAGCAAGTAGTTTCGCCCAAAGCTTGTCCTCTATGGATCTGTTGACTTCCGATTTTTACTTCCTTAACTGCACCTTTTGCTGTCTTAGCAATGCTGAGTACCTTTTGTCAGATGGATTGTATGGGAGGTAAATCAGCGTGCGATAGATTGAATTTTTATTGAGCTTGCTTTCAGTTTTTGGTGATTTTGACTTATGCTTCATATTGTTGTGGCTCTATGATGCCCTTGATTTAATCAGAATGGCGTAGGATTCTGCCATTGCGATGGTGAAGTTCTCCCATTTCTCAATTTCACTTAATCTAGCCCGAGACTCAAAGAGGAGTGTTGCATTTTCCAATAGGCTCCCGCCTGCTGCATGTGTGAGTTTGATTCTTCTGTATTTGATTGTGAGCTCTGATCCTTGAGGGGTCCGAAACCTATCGAACGTAGGCATGTTCGTTTGGAGTGTAATTTCTTGAGGATGGTGGTCGCTGTCTCCTTTTTCACCCAGCTGGAATGAGGCAATTGGGTTAAATAAAGATAAGCAGACAAACGTGTAATCTAGTATAGTATTTACTGTTGACGAATAGTGGTTGATTGCAGGAGGGTTATCGCCGGTGGATCTACTGTTGATTGCTCCGAGGTTGAGGTGTTCAAGGTCCTCAAGTAGGTGCTTGCTGGTTTTGGTTGGGCGACCTGATGGGGTTTTTCCCTGCGGTGGAAAGTTCCAGATCGAGTTTTGAATGGACACTTCGTCAGCTGTCAAGTAGCTCATTTGATTAAGGTTTAGGTCCCCAGTGAGAATGATGTCTGTTGTGGCCCCTTCACTTATGCATGCCTCCAGGAAATCACTCAGGTTCTTTGCTGCCTTGGTTTTCCTTTTTGGGTGTACATAAGCATTTATTATTATGATGTCTGTATTCTTTTTTCCCGATGTTGTAGATGGATTTAATAAGTTTATTGCTATAGTTGCTGAAGAGTCTGGGCCGATTGTGCGGGCTGTTAATGTGCTTGTGTTGGAGACATAAATTGCAAGACCGCCCTGGAGGTGACCCTATTTTGCCCCCCTGACAGCTGGGGTGAAGAAACGCAGATATCCTTGAAAGTGCGGGGGTCTGTCAGCTAGGTTTCCTGTAATGCTAAGGTGTCGAATGTCCTTTGGTAGTTGGCAAAGTCTTGTAGAAATAAAAACCTTCTTAGGGGTTCACTGATACACCTGGTCCTTAAAACCAACAAAGAAGAGATTGGCACGGAAGCTGTAATATCAAAAACATATTTTAATAACCTCAGATGAGGGAGATTGCGTCTTACGGTACCCGCAGGCCACTGTAGGAGGCATTCTAATGAGTGCAGAGAACAGGGTCCTTATATATGCATTTGTTACATAGTCAGCATAAAATCAAGGGGAGGTCCTAGCACATACAAGCATGCTTATTGACTAATATGGGTATACAAGATTTGCTTGCTCCACAAAGTGGGAGGGGAGACTAAACTGCTTACATCAGTAAGAATAGCCTGACAGTTCTATACTAGGAGCAGGTGCATTCTACCAGCTAGGCCTTTCTGAGCATGTGCAAGACTCTGGAAGAGGGAGAAAGCACATGGTGAGCACATGGCTAACTAAAATGGCTGCCAAGTACAAAATGGCTTTCAGCTCCTGCTAACAGCGATTCCTGCAATCTTTAACAGATGATCCTTTTAGCATGAGCTAAAGACATTCCCATGATCTAATAGGGACATAGAAAATATTTTGCACATTTTCTTCTCATAAATTCATTAATATCCTAATCCATTGCTAGGTGGGCATTTACATTCTAAACATTTCATTAAGCGGGTATATATAAGGTATAAGCAGGAGTACAAAGGGAACAGAGCATTGGGTCATACAGGTAGCAGGAGAGAATAATGACTATTATCTCAAACAGAAATCTCAATATTTTTCCAACCCTAAGCAGAAAGCAAATACCAAAACCATCTAGTCTAATTCTAAGTTTCAGGGCTCTGATGTATTTCAGTGACTATCTATTTCAATTTCAGAATAGCCAACAGCACATACCTAATAAAAACATTTTCAATAGACTTTTCCAGTATTTCTTTTATGAGGGCTAAAGTATCAATTAATATACTCAAGGAAAGAGTAAAGTAACATTTGTTAACTGCTCAGGAAAATGTTTTTTGTGTAGAATAAGCATGATAAGTAATACAAATATCAGGGAAGTCAGACAGATTATTACAAAAACAATCCTGGCTCCGGGGGACCAGGAGGACCACACAGGGCCATAGGAATTAGGACAAGGAGCCGCAAAGGGCTGCTCCTCCTCAAAAATGGGACGACCAAAGGGGTACATTACTAACAAAAAAAAAAAGAGTCCTTGGGAAATTGTAGCCGCTGTACAACTAGCCAGAGGGGAGTCTTCTCCCTGTGTCCGTTTGAGCCTCACAGGCAGGCTCTTGTTGTTCCCACGGTGGAGCTGCACAACTCGCAACTCAAGAATCACGGCCCAGTTTGAGAAGAAAAAGTCTTTCTTTCAGGATAGGGCAATCACCCCCCCCAGGGCAAATACCCTCAACGATCCTGTCCAGTGTCTCAGGCAGTGCACCAGTTTTCTTCACTTTAATCTAACAGGCACCAAGGGCACAGCACCTGTACCCTAAACTCAAGTCCTTCCCTAACTCCTGTATTGCACCACTGGCGCACTGCTCTTTTGTTGGGGCCACAAATTGTAGCCAATATGCTCAGGCATCCCTTGATCAACAAACAAAGGCGCACACTTGCATTCACTTGGGACCAGGACTCAAAAGGCCTGATGCTGGGATATGTGAAGCAACCCTTGTTTCAAAGGGGGTCACCTCAAGTAAAAGCCTCCTTGCCGTCCTTGTCGGTCTGTGACTCTCTCAGCTGGGCATCAAAAACTGGATCCACACAAAGATTTCTCCATCCTGATTTGTGACCCCGTCTTTCGCCCAAGACAGTGGCAGGGGTACACACTTCACGTCCCAGTGCTTCCGCCTTCACTGAGGTCCTAGTTGCCAGCAACGCCTGTGCTGGTTCCTTTTATCTTGACTCCAAGCTGGACTGGCGCTGACTCCCAGGCTGGATCTGATGTCCGGGCCCTTCTGGCAATGGTTGTAAGGCAGCAAATATCTATTGGTGGACAGAACAAGAGGTCTTTAGACAAGGCACAGAAATAATCTATCAACAGAGAGGATAGTCTCAGAATACTTCCTTAGTCTTGGGGCGCCCCATACATTAGCAAGGCACCCAAGAACCACTTCATCTATCTGAGAGTAGAAAACCCTGGACCTATTGGCAAGTATAAAAGGAACTTTTTGGTGAACTGACAAGAGTAATACGTCACCCAATCCCAAGCAGCCAAGGAAGTCTGTGTTCATTTACTAAATTCTGAGGAAAAGAGAAAACAATACAGACATACTCCAAATACTTACATTGGTGTATTCCTATATTACTAATCTGAAGAACCCTCAAGAAAAAGGAAATGTTCTACACTTTTACTCATAGATTTTACATTACTTGTACAGGACTGCAGACACTTGTAAAATAATTTCTCTTACATGTTATGCTTAGGACCATGCTCTCATGTTATAGGCGCAGCAGGAAAATCTAAAACTGCTAATTTAACAGGGATTCTTATTGCAAAAAGAACTAAACTTCAACATAGTGGGTACATTTTCTCCAGCAGAACATGTTATGACAAACAAACTCCTATAAAACAATATTTTCCTTCAAAATGTTTGCTAAGGATCACATGGGCGTCTTTCCTGCATTCTACTTTTCACGATCCGGACTATGCAACATCATTTTCAAAAGGAAAAAACCCTATCTCCAGCTCTAATAAGGGCTGTCACCTTATTTACAGAGACTAGCTAATAAAAGACTAGCAATGCCCTTGCAAAACTGTATAGAACATGAGAATAACATAAACAATAATGGTATTGCCACCTGAGATTTTTGAACAGAAACCCCCACTATACAGTTCCCCTTAAAGATCAAATAAGGGAACAGCAATCTAGATTACTCATCCTTTCATAAAAACATCAGACAGGATGGGCAGTAACATAGCATATATTTTCATCATTTTATTAATGCTAACAATTGTAAAACAGTATTACAGAATAGCCAATAACTGTCTCATGGCCATTTCCTAGACAGCTTAGACAGACTCAAGAAAGAGTGAGAAAAAGAAGAGAGAAAACATAATTTTGCCTACCCTTAATTTGTAGAGGAGCTAGCCTCCTTCCCCCATTTTGACAGTAGGAAAACCTGAAACAGGTTTCACTTCTGTCAACACTTTCAACCCCTATTTGTAGCAACTGGGCACAAACAAACTTGTAGGAGATATCTTAGAAAGTGGCTATTCTCTGATTCAGCCTAACACAAGCACATTGAGTACTGTGGAAAGCGTTAGTAACCAATGTACCAATTCCTTCAGCAATTGTACTAGATTAACATGAGGGCGCATGAATGCAAACTAAAATCCATTTCCTCCTTATCTTAGCCCCTACACAGTAATCTTTAAACTGAAACCATTATTTTTATATACATGGCAGATCTATGCTCTACTCAAGGCTGCTTTTCCTTCGTTTCATATGACTGCGCAAAACGTGTGTTTGCCAAAAATAGGAAGCAAAGCTTCTCTTCCTCTCTCTGCGCTGTCATCTCATCTTTCAAAAAGTTTTCGGAGGTCGAAGTGTCCAAGCAAACCTTACCCTTCACCCTGCTAAGTTGCTAAATGCAGAACTCCGACCTTTGACCCTTTCAGCAGCTGTCCATTTTTTTTTTTGTGCAAGGCTTTCCATGCGGTCTTTGCAATTCAAAGCAACTCTGGAGAATCACAGCTGAAAAGCAGTCCTGTCCGGTCTGTTTGCCAGTAATTTAAAGGTAGGATAATAACGTCTGCTGGTTTCTGTATACTTATTTTCATTTGTGTACAGTATGTGGTGTGCAGTAGGTCAGCTGTTTGTTCTATACTTGCATGTGTACCAGCTCTAGCCTGAGATCAGTTTGAAACCTGCCCTGAGTGGTAGAACTTGTTTTAAATAGTGAATTTTGCTCAATTTCGACTTTGGTGGTAGGGGCACTTAAAAATGAATATCCTACAATATTTTGGCATATTAGGGATCCCCAGGGTGTCCTCTAGATAGCCCAGGAATGGGAAATCAGAAATGTATAAGGTATACCCTTATAAAAATGAGTTTTGTATGGCTGGGTAAAGTGACATTTCACATTTAAGTTTCCACTTATTGCGGTACAGCACTGCTTAAATTCAACTTTGATGCTAGGAATTCACAGTATGATGATTAGGCTTTATAAAGATGAAAAAACGAATTTAAAGCATTTATTTTTAATAATATATATTTTTTTCATATAATTTTTTTTTTTTTTTTTAATAAAACCAACCATTTTGATGATTCCACATTTGAAAAGCAAGCTTCATTCGTAGCCTATCATATTTAAACACATTCATTTATAACCCTAAGCACAGAAGCCTTACTTGAAACATAAAAAGTCTGCGCCACTTTTAAAGGACAGTTATTATTTAACATCAGAACCACAGATGTACTTATGTAAAAAGGCATTAAGAAAGGAAATCCCTACTTTCAATTTTGTTCTCTGTTATCCAAAATAATGAAACTGGTTTTTGAAACTTTTAAAATAATGCAGGCCTTTATACCAGTTTTACACTGACTTAAAATTTTGCTGACTCAGCATTCCTGTCTGTGGCCGTGATCAGGAATAGCCATATGCTATTTATGCAGCTGTTGTTTGTCAGCAGGCGTCGAATTTTCATGCCTTTCTCAGGAAAAAAAACCTTTGTTATTTGTAATACCCTGACAGAGTTAAATCCCCATTTGCTGTGTCAAACAGCTTCTTTTCAGTTAGTCAGTTTAAACACAGCTGTTGGAAAGCTTTTTTTCTCTGGTGCTGAAAGAAAGCATGTCACAGTCTATTTAAAAACTGAGGCATTTCAATGCAGTCAAATCTATCTTTCTATAATGTGTATTTAGTTCAGCAACGACCAAATTCACTCAGATGATGTGAATGCTTTTTAATGTCTAATACAATGTATCTAAGGAAAATGCTGTAACATTTTGTATTTTAGTCTATTTATTGCAAAACACACAATTTCGTTTTTCTTCCTCTGTATGAGGCGTATTTTAATCCTATTGAATACGAATTCTAATTTTATCTTTAGCATTGTGGCAATTTGCACACATGTATAGTGTCTTACTCTGTCAATTTAATAGTAACATGCAGCTGTTTAGCATATGTTATATAATTCATTTCTGAATTTTTATTTAATATGTAAGTAACTAAATGACATTTTGCATAACAGAATGATGACAGCAAAAAAATATAAACAAACTCATTGAGCTCATTCCAGACATTTACAGAAGGGGTCATACACTCAGAAAACACAATACAGCGCGCTTAAAGCTAGCCATTCTTACACAAAGAGCGCAATCGCTATTTACTCACACAAGTATGACCAATGTCAAACCACAAACCACATAGACATTTAAACACACATTTAACCCACAAATCAACACTTAGGACAGAAAAAGACAGCTTACAAACTGTACGCAAAACCAAACTATTTGTAAATACTAATTATAAGTCATATTTACAAGAAGAGCTCTCAAAAGTAGTCCAAAAGACTTCCATGTTCAAGAAGCCAAAATACACCAAATTCGCCAGTTTTGGCTGGTAGAACACTCAAAAAGCGCTCTGCATATCACCACTTATGAATGTTACTAAGTGCGCAGATCCGGATCCGTTTTATGTACATATTTAGTTCCATGGGGTACTTAGTCACCAAGGAAGAAATATCTTTTTACTATACCTAAACCTATTTAGGTATCCCCTCTGAGGGGAGTCAGCTGAGTACTTCCTAAATCCATATTGGTACCTCCAAGACAGCAACACTTTCTACGAAGTGTGCTAGAAGCAGGCATGTCAAGAATATTATAGCATATATAATATTATACTCCAAGTGACACTTAACACAATGTGTGCCGTTCAAGTTTTCAAAGTTAGAGAAAAATCTCCTCATTACCTGCCTTCATTTGCTGCAGCAAACAAACAAACAAACCAAAATCTTGGCCAAGTCATTGCAAACAAAAGTGTTGCTACAGCAACCTTACCAAACCAAAGTCTCCAGCTTCCAACTGCCAAGTTCTGAATGACCTAACGGTCGTTTTAAAATACTCACGCCAAAGAAGTTCTCAGTCAGGAGCGGCAAACACTTGGAGGATCAGATCAGGAAGACCAGAAATATACTGGGCTGGAAGACAAACAATCTCCGTGCGCAGGGTACCTCCTCAGTAGATTCCTGTCCTGTACTCCTCAGTAGATTCCTGTCTCCCTTCAAGACCACTCCCTTGGATAGCCGCTTCACCGATGAGGTCCACGTTCGGGCGCCATTTGTAGAAATAAAAACCTTCTTAGGGGTTCACTGATACACCTGGTCCTTAAAACCAACAAAGAAGAGATTGGCACGGAAGCTGTAATATCAAAAACATATTTTAATAACCTCAGATGAGGGAGATTGCGTCTTACGGTACCCGCAGGCCACTGTAGGAGGCATTCTAATGAGTGCAGAGAACAGGGTCCTTATATATGCATTTGTTACATAGTCAGCATAAAATCAAGGGGAGGTCCTAGCTAAGCCTGGGCGTTGTTCGCGAAGTAGCGCTACGCGAAGCTACGCAAAGTGCAGTTCGCACTACGCGAGCTACGCGTAGCACTACGCGAACTGCGTAGTGCACTGTTCGCAATGATTGCACAGTGCCGGATGCTTGTCCGCACTGTGCAATCATTGAAAACGGCATCTTGCACAGTGCGAGCTGTCTTTTACTGCCGCTCGAGTAGATTTTTACTCGAGCGGCAGCTTTCTCAACGCGGACTGGTAGTTTCTCATCGCGAGCGGTCGCGAGCATACGCGACCACTCGCAATGAGAAACCTGACCTCCCCACGTTGAGAATCTCGCCGGGAGGTTTATTTACCATGCTCGCGATCGGCAACTTGATGTTGCTGATCGCAAACGAGGAAAAAGTCTCGCCGGGATGTCATTTTGCTTGCTCGCGGTCGCCAACTTGACGTGAGGACCGCGAGCAAGCAAAAAATGACTGCTGCACTACGCTAGGCGTGTTTTCACTGTGCTACGTGCAATTCGCGTTGTGCGAAGTAGCGCAAACTTCGCAAACTACGCGAGCGTAGCGTAGTGCTTTGCCCAGGGTTAGTCCTAGCACATACAAGCATGCTTATTGACTAATATGGGTATACAAAATTTGCTTGCTCCACAAAGTGGGAGGGAGACTAAACTGCTTACATCAGTAAGAATAGCCTGACAGTTCTATACTAGGAGCAGGTGCATTCTACCAGCTAGGCCTTTCTGAGCATGTGCAAGACTCTGGAAGAGGGAGAAAGCACATGGCGAGCACATGGCTAACTAAAATGGCTGCCAAGTACAAAATGGCTTTCAGCTCATGCTAACAGCGATTCCTGCAATCTTTAACAGTCTGGGTCTGACAATTTGCTAGCCAGTCCGTTTATGTTCCATGAACATATCCGTAGGGAGCTGTTGGCACTGGTTGTTGGTGGTTGATGGCTGTATTGTCAGATTTTTTGATTATTAATTGTCCTTATGAACCCTCTCAGGTCTGCTTGCCAAGTCAGTAACATTGCGGGTACCAAGCGGCTTCTGCTATTGTCGCGAGACTGCTCTTTGTTAGTTGGAGAGTGCCCTGCTACTCCTCTGAACACTAAGGTTGCAGTGCTTTTTGGGCACGCTTGTGTGCATTTTTGGTCTCTGGGATTAGCAGGGCTGGGTTGCCGAGTTTGGTGTATGCAGTGATGTTTATCCCCCAACTTTTGAAAATGCAGCTTTCTGAACTTATTTTTTGTGCAATGGATGATGGTCTCCATGTGGTCTTTGTATCTTACCCCTCCGAGGGGTCTTTGCGTCGAATGAATTCTATTGAGTCCTACATTTGTCAGAGTTGTTATATGAGACAGCAAGCGGAGTATGTTTCCTCGATTCAAGATATCGTGTGGGCCTTTTGATGTATATTTAGGTATGAACCTGAGTGTGTTGGCTTCCCTGCCTGGGTTTCCAGTCGAGGTGGCCTTGGGTTGTTTTGAGGACTGAATGCATATCTCATTGCCTGATGTTCCTGGTGCGGCCAGGTGCTTGATGTCTGCCATGCTTCCTTCTCTGTTTTGGTTATTTTGGTTGAATTCGGTTTCGAGTAATTGGCTCATATTTCCCAGCCGGAAGGTTCCCATGCGGTTCCGATCTTGCTTTAGTAGGGCCAGGGCTTCCAACCTCCCTTGGGAGTTTGGTTGTGTGATGTAGACAGTTGGAGTTTTGTTTATACTTGTAGGGTAGATTTTACTTGTCTTTGTGCAGATTGGCTCCCTGGAGTGTGAGTGTAGATGGTTGTAGCTATTCGAAATTGTCGTTGTTGCCTGGGGGGTCTGGTCAGCTCAGTGGTTTAAAAGTGTTGTCAATAAGTTGCTAAGTTGGGGGTGCGGTGAGTTTGTTTTAGCCAGTATGCTATTATTGGTATTACCTGGTGCATCTTCATCTCTTCAGAGGTTATTGATGGTGCTGTTAAAGTGGAAAGATTTTTTTGTCTTCCTTCACGTCCTTTATGGGTAGACGCAGCATTTCTACACAGGGCATTTCTATAGTATAGTTTTGGTTAGATCCCATGTCAGCGTCTATTGGATGTTTGTTTCTCTCATCCGTTGTGGTTATGGTTCCTTGTGTTGTCTGGTCTGTGAGAAGTTGGCCTGGTATATGCTGTTCACTAATTAAAGTGGACACCTTGCACCAGAACAATTCGACTCTTATGGTAGATAGGTTTAAGACCACCTTTATAGAAAGCTATCCTAGTGGTAGCTGTGGAGAGCAGCCTTCAGGCTAAGTCTTGAAGGAATGTAAAGCAGCTTGTTTTACCACACAATCTCTTGAATCACCAAATGAAAAGACACCACACAGGTATATATATCAAATATATATGTATTTATTAATAAACACTCTCTACTAATCTCTTTATGAGATTAGAGGTCAGGAACATATGTACAAGTCAAATATTATCAAAATAAGTTTAGCACAATCGAATATCACAATCTTAGTTTGCTAGACCTAGGTCTAGGGCATCTAGAATGGAGGGACCCCCAAGAACAACCCCAGGTAGTTGTAGGAGACCCACAGGGGACGGACGCGGTGACCTGGCACCGGTGCGAGTCCTGTGCGAGTCTATGCGCTCAGACCCGATTGAGATTTCAATGTTAAAGGTCCCTTGCGTGTTCGAGGCGAACACACCGATCGGTCCTTGTACGAGTCGAAGGACGCGGTTATTGATAGAGTTGCAAGGGAGATGGACGTGCTGTGTCTAACACAGATGCGAACCTTGTGCGAGTCAGTGCAATGGAGATCTCAGTGTTACAGGCCCTTTGTGTGTTCGAGGCGAACACCGATCGGACTCAGTACGAGTCGAAGGATACAGTTCTAGATAGTGTTACAAAGGAGATGGACGCGGTGTGTCTAACACAGACGCGAACCCTGTACGAGTCAGCGCAATTGTCGCACTTAGAAAAGGAGAGTTTTAGGACACTTCTAGGAAAGCTACAAGCAAGTCACTTACAGGGTAAGTAGTTCTAGGGCCCACACCCACAGGAGCACCGTAGTGCTGAAGTTACCTCACCCAGGGGAGCCGGGTGCATAGGTGTTCTTTGGTGTCGGGTCGCGGTGTCGTTTTCAATGGGAGCCAGTGAAGACTTGCTGCTTTCGGCAACAGGAGAAGTGTCCGGAGGAATCCAAGCCTGGATTCAGAAGATGGAAGACCTGAAAGCAGAGGGGACAGTGTTCAAAGTCACTTGGCAGTGACTTGGGGCAAGGAAGATGGATGCCCACCGTCGTCGCAAGATTCAGGTCGTTCGCGGGTGCGTTGACTCTTCAGCCACGAGGTCCAGGAGGTGTCGACAATGACCAGGAGCTGGATTCGGCGTGCCCCACAGTATCTCCAGCATACTGCGGTGTCGGCGACTCGATCGGAGCCAACAAGCCTTGGTAACAGCAAGTCTCGAGGAAAGTGTGAAGAGGCAATGGCGCAGACCAGCAAGGTCTGGGGGACTCACTCAGCGAGGGTAAGTCAGGGCAGGCCTGGAGCAACCAGGGGAGCCCTTTGGTTTCTTTAGAAAGTCTTCTGGGGACCCACAAGCCGGCTGGCAAGGGATTGCAAAGACACCTCAGGAGGATTCGCTCACAGGGGCCCACGGTCACTCGGGACGTGGTAGGCCTCTGATCTTCGCAGGGATTCCTGCTGGAGACTAGGACCACCTATGATCCAAAGCACAAGTTTGTGGAACGTTGTGAAGGGGTGGCACTCGACAATAGTGCACGATACCCAGGGGTCGTGGTTCCTCATCACTCTTGGGGTCCACTGGCCTCAGCTTCGCTGGGGACTCACGATGGCCTTTGAGAAGTCAGGAAATCCACTTCTTGGGCTGCAGGGACTTCGGACTCTGGCAGGAGCGGCGTAGTTTACGACCGTCATTTGTAGTTTTTGGTGCCTGCCAAGCAGGGGAGTCACTCCTTGACTCCAAGGGAGAATCTTCAGTCTTCCAAAGGTAGTGGAACGTCGAAGGTCCGGGATTCTTCTTCAGAGCATCGTCCAGGGAAATCTAGGGTGCAATGCACAGGTTCCCCCTCTTATACTAAAGGAAAGGGAGGGACTAGCTATATGACCCTACCTATGGGAGGGTCAGGGGAGTGGGTGGCAACACCCACTTCCCTTTGTCCAGTTTCACGCCAGAGCAGGGGCAGGTAGCCCCTGAGCCGGTTTGAACTGGCATATGCACAGAGGAGCCTTCTGCTCCCCCAGTGCAGGACTTCAAAGCACTCTAAGAGTGCACCCACCCAGCCCCAATACAGTAAACCCTGTCTGGAAGGTGGTCACACCCCCTTGGGACAGGATATCTATTGTTGGGCTTCCTCCACTGCGAGTGTTGGTCATCAGCAGGAGGGCAGCCCAGTGTCTGTGACTGGTGGCATCCATTTTGTGATGCCAGGGCTCTGCAGGATTCTACCGCGTTTCCACAGTAGGTACATGTCTATCCCTCTAGAAGGGTGGAATGCTACCCCCGCCGCCAGGACTGGCGGGGGGTAGTATTCCAAGATGTTTGACACCAAACACGACATGTTTCGATGCAGCCATTCCAAAGTTAGCATTTTACCGCGAGGATATAATGCACTTAAAAGTATATGGTTTAACCGCATCCACAAACAGCACCAGAGAATGGACTCTGAGAGCTGCAGGGGGCCCTGCTCAGGCAGAGGCACCCCCTCACATAGAAGCCAAGCACCCTGCCCTCAGGATTGATAGGGCCTGCCTTAGGGGTGACTGATAGGTTTATATGTGTGTGTAGGAGAGATATAGGGGACCTATATCTCAGTGAGGGGTGCTAGCACTTCCTCACCCAGGCTGCAGTAGCAGGCCTGTGGTGTCAGATTTAGTCTGCTTCCCAGGGGTGGCATAATACATGCTGCAGCCCCTGGTAGGCCTGTGAAGTACCTATTCCCTTAGCACCTAAGGTACCATATACTAGGGTATCACAAGGAACCACAGCATCCAATCACTAGTGCACCTAGAGTGCACTCCAAGTCGTTTAGAGAGAACAGAGAGGCTGGGGCCCTGATTAGCAGGGACCCAGCCAGACTATAGCCAGAAACCAGTGTAAACATCAGAAAAAAAGTGGGGGCAACATAAGAGGCAGATCCTACTCTCCTACACAACCCCCCCAAACGCAGGGACACTAAACTAACCTTGACCAGTTGAGTCTTCGTGTTCAAAGTGGAAATACCTTGAGAGTCCATCTGCATTGGCATGTTGGGTCCCAGGTCTATGTTCCACTGTATAGTCCATCCCCTGTAGGGAAATGGACCACCTCAAAAGTTTTGGGTTTTCACCTTTCATCTGTTTAAGCCATAGGAGGGGCTTGTGGTCAGTCTGAACTATGAAGTGAGTGCCAAACAAGTATGGCCTCAGCTTCTTCAGGGCCCACACCACAGCAAAGGCCTCCCTCTCTATAGCTGACCAACGTTTCTCTCTAGGGGTCAGCCTTCTGCTAATAAAAGCTACTGGCTGGTCTTGACCTTCATCATTCAGTTGAGACAGTACAGCTCCCACACCCAGCTCAGAAGCATCTGTGAGAAGTTGGCCTGGCATATGCTGTCCACTAATTATAGTGGGCACCTTGCACCAGTCCAAACAACCCCTTATTGGAGATAGGTTAAAGACAACCTTTATTGAAAGCTATCCTAGTGGTAGCTATGGAGAGCAGCCTTCAGGCTAAGTCTTGAAGGAATGTAAAGCAGCTTGTTTTACCAGTCTATAATCTCTTGAGTGACCAAATGAAAGAGGACCACACCAGGTATATATTCAAAATATATGTATTTATTATTAAACACACCCCTCTAGTCTCTTTATGAGGCTAGAGTTCGAAGTACATAAATTATAAGTTAGTTATCTACAGTAATAGCACAAATACACGTTTGAGCCCTAGGGGCGTACCAAACCATATACCAATAAAGTGGTATAAGAACCACGACTGAGCTAGACACAGGGCCTAGAGCCTGTAGAAGTGCTTGGACCACAAGGAACCACCCAAGGTAGTGACACAGGGGACCCACGGGGACGCGTGCAGTGTATGAACACAGCCGCGAATCGCCGTTAACTTCTATGGGGAAAGTCGCGGTTTGAATTTAAAAGAAAAGGGACACTTAGAGGAGGACTTGGAGCAAACCCTTTGAGAACTAGGCTGTTCTAGTGTCAATACCCACGGGAGCACCGGAGTACTCGAGTTACCTCACCCAGGGAAGCCGGGTGCATAGGTGTCTTTCGGGGTCGGGTTTCGTCGTCGCTTTCAATGGCGATCTGCTGCAAAGTGCTGCTGGCGGCCAAGTCGAAAGTGTTCGGGTGGATCCAAAGGTGGATCGAAGATCTGAAGAACCTGAAAGCAGAGGTGACAGAGTCTGGGTCACTAGCCAGTGACCAGGTAGGCGATGAGCAGATGCCCACCGATGTCGAGTGCTTCAGGTAGGTTGACGGTCATCTTGACTCTTCAACCACGAGGTCCAGGAGGTGTCGACGATGACCAGGAGCTGGATTCGAGCTGTCCCACGACGTCGGTCGATTGCAGGGGTATCGGCGACCAGATTGGACCCAACAAGCCTTGGCAACGGCAAGTCTCGTGGAAATGGAAGAAGGACGATGTTGCAGACCAGCAAGGTCTGTGGGACTCACCCAGTGAGGGTAAGTCAGGGCACGCCTGGAGCAACCAGGGAGCCCAAGCAGAAAAAGATTGGCCTTCGGAAGGGCCTACTAGCCAATGGACTAGCAACCGTGAAGGAGCCTCGAGTCGATGCACGTGGAGCTGGCTCACAGGACACTCGTGGAGTGGAGGCCAGTGATCTTCGGAGCCGTTGGTGCTGGAGGGTGGGGCTACTCAGAGCCCAAAGCATGACTTTGTGGGAGACCCAGAAGAGGATGCACTTGCAAATGCGATCGGTGTCCAGGGGTCACGGTTCCACATTACCCACGATAGCTACGGGCCTCAGCTTTGCCGGGGACTCAGGGCAGCCTCGAGGAAGTCTAGAAATCTACCTCTGGTGATGCAAAGACTTCAGCGTCCAGCGGGAGCTTCAGCGATGCAGACCAGACAATTGCTTCTTTGATGCCTGCCAAGCAGGGGAGTCACTCCTTGACCCCAAGGGAGATTCTTCAGTCCTCTAATCTTAAAGTAGAGCGTCGAAGGTCCAGGATTCTGTGTCAGAGTTTCGTCCAGGTAAATCTAAAGTCCTAAGGACTGGGGTCCCATACTTATACTAAGGTAGGGGGTTGGACATACTCTGTGGCCCCACCTATGGGAGGGTCAGGGCAGAGGGGTGGTTACACCCCTTTCCCTTTGTCCAGTTTCGCGCCAGAGCAGGGGCTGGAAGCCCCTGAGCCGGTTTGAACTGGGGTATGCACAGGGACACCAAATGTGCCCCCAGTGCAGGACTTCAAAGCACCAGAGAGTGCTCCCGCCCAGCCCCAATACAAACTATCCTGTCTGGGGAGGTGTTTACACCTCCCTGGGACAGGAAACCTATTGTCCAGGCCTCCCCTGCCGGAGTTTCGGTCAGCAGCAGGAGGCCAGTCTCGTGTCTGTGGCAGCGGCATCCATTTTGTGATGCCAGGGCTCTGGAAAGTCAGTACCGGGTATACCGGTGTGTACATGTCTCTCCCTCTAGAAGGGTGGAATGCTACCCCGCTGCCAGAACTGGCGGGGGGTAGTATTCCAAGATGTTTGACACCAAACACGACATGTTTCCGTGCAGCCATCCCAAAGTTAGCCTTTAACGCAAGGTTATAATGCGCTTAAGAGTATATGGTCAGGCTGCACTACAAACAGCATCAGAGAAGGGTCTCCGAATGCTGCAGAGGGGCCCAGCTCATGCAGGGGCACCCTCTCACATAGGAACCACGCACTCTGCCTTCAGGATTGATAAGGCCTGCCATAGGAGTGACTTATAGGTTTATATGTGTGTATGTATGTAGTGATATAGGTAGCCTATATCACAGTAAGGGGTGCATGCACCACCTTACCCAGGCTGCAGTAGCAGACCTGTGGTGTCATTTTGGATGGCCTTCCAGGGGTGGCACAATACATGCTGCAGCCCCTGGTAGGCCTCTGAGGTACCTATGCCCTGGGTACATAGTATACCATATACTAGGGACTTATAAGGGCACTCCAGATTCCAATCAGAGATGTGCCTAAGGCACATGGAAACCATTTTAAAGAGGAAGCAGCTAGGCTGGGGTTCTGATTAGCAGGGCCCCAGCCAGACTAAGGTCTAAAAACAGTGAAGCATCAGCAAAAAGTGGGGGTACCCATGTGAAGCAGATCCTACTCTCCTACACAACCCCCCAAACGTAGGGACATTAAACTAACCTTGCCCAGTTAAGTCTTCATGTTCTAAGTGGAAGTACCTAGAGTCCATCTGCATTGGCATGGTTACTCCCAGGTCTATGTTCCACTGTGAAGTCCATCCCCTGTAGGGAAATGGACCACCTAAGCAGTTTGGGGTTTTCATCCTTCATTTGTTTTAGCCATAAGAGGGGCTTATGGTCTGTTTGAACAAGGAAGTGAGTACCAAAAAGTATGGCCTCAACTTCTTCAGAGCCCAGACCACAGCAAAGGCCTCCCTCTCAATGGCTGACCAACGTTTCTCTCTAGGGGTCAGCCTTCTGCTAATAAAAGCTACTGGCTGATCCTGACCTTCATCATTCAATTGTGACAGTACAGCCCCTACCCCCAATTCAGATGCATCTGTTTGAACAATGAACTTCTTGGAGTAATCAGGACTCTGTAGAATGGGAGCAGTGCACATGGCCTGATTTAGGTAATCAAATGCCTTTTGACAGCTAACTGTCCACTGAACCTTTTTGGGCATTTTCTTGGAAGTTAAGTCATTCAGGGGTGTCACTATTGATCCATACCCCTTGACAAATCTCCTATAGTACCCAGTCAGGCCTAAAAAGGCTCTCACCTGAGTCTGGGTAGTTGGAGCAGTCCAGTCCATGATGGTCTGGATCTTGCTCTGCAGTGGTTGAACCTGGCCTCCACCCACAAGGTGGCCCAGGTACACAACCTGACTCTGCCCTATCTGGCACTTGGTGGCCTTGATAGTCAGGCCTGCTTTCTGCAGGGCCTGCAAAACATTTCTGAGGTGGACCAGGTGATCCTCCCAGGTGGAGCTAAAGACAGCAATATCATCTAGATATGCTGCACTATAGGCTTCCAGACCTGTAAGGACTGTATTCACCAACCTCTGAAAAGTGGCAGGTGCATTCTTCAGACCAAAGGGCATCACCACAAATTGATAATGCCCACTAGGGGTTGAGAATGCTGTCTTTGGCTTTGCATCATCAGCTAGTCTGATCTGCCAGTAGCCAGCTGTCAGGTCAAATGTGCTTAGATACTTGGCTGAGGCCAAAGTGTCTATTAGCTCATCTGCCCTAGGTATTGGATGGGCATCAGTCCTAGTGACTGCATTGAGACCCCTGTAGTCCACACAAAACCTCATCTCTCTTTTCCCACCATTGGTGTGAGGTTTTGGCACAAGGACCACTGGACTAGCCCAAGGGCTATCTGAGGGTTCAATAACTCCCAAATCCAACATCTTCTGGACTTCTGTCCTGATACAGTCCCTGACATGGTCAGGTTGCCTATAAATCTTATTTTTAATAGGCAGACTGTCCCCAGTGTCCACTTCATGAGTGCACCAGGTAGTCTGACTGGGTGTCAGTGAGAATATGTGTCTGAACTGATTGAGCACCTGTCTGCAATCAGTCTGCTGCTGGGTAGTGAGGCTGCCTGCCAAGGCTACACCATCCACTGACCCATCATCAGGGTTCTGTGAGAGCAGGTCAGGGAGTGGGTCACTCTCTTCCTCCTGTCCCTCATCAGTAGCCATGAGCAAGCCCATGTCTGCCCTGTCCACATATGGTTGTAACCTGTTGATATGGAGAACCCTGTGGGGACTCCTGGGTGTTCCTAGGTCTACTAAGTAGGTAACCTCACCCTTCTGTTCAACAATGGTATGGGGTCCACTCCATTTGTCTTGGAGAGCTGCTGGGGCCACTGGCTCCAACACCCACACCTTCTGTCCAGGCTGGTAAACAGTCAGTACAGCCTTTTGGTCACGCCAGGCTTTTTGAAGTTCCTGGCTAGCCTCAAGGTTTTTAGTTGCCTTTTTCATATACTCAGCCATCCGGGAGCGGAGACCAAGTACATAGTCCACTATGTCTTGCTTTGGGGGCTTGAGAGGTAACTCCCATCCTTCCTTCACCAAGCACAATGGACCCCTGACAGGGTGACCAAACAAAAGTTCAAAAGGGCTGTAGCCAACCCCCTTTTGAGGCACCTCCCTGTATGCAAATAAAAGGCAGGGCAAGAGTATGTCCCATCTTTGCCTAAGATTTTCTGGGAGCCCTTTAATCATGCCCTTCAAGGTTTTGTTGAATCTCTCAACTAAACCATTGCATTGTAGGTGATAGGGTGTGGTGAACTTGTAAGTCACTCCACACTCCTTCCACATTGCTTTTAAGTATCCAGACATAAAGTTTGCACCCCTGTCTGATACAACCTCCTTAGGGAGCCCACTCTTGAGAAAATTCCCAGGAGGGCCCTTGCCACCACAGGTGCTGTAGTGGTCCTAAGGGGAATAGCCTCTGGGTACCTGGTGGCATGATCCACTACCACCAGGATAAACCTGTGCCCAGATGCTGTTTGGGGATCCATGGGACCAACAATGTCAATCCCCACCCTTTCAAAGGGAACCCCCACCACAGGTAGTGGTATCAGGGGGCCTTTGTAGTGCCACCTGCCTTGCCACTGGCCTGGCAGGTTACACAGGAGCGACAAAACTCCTTGGTGTCTTCAGACATGTGGGGCCAGTGAAAGTGAGGGACAATTCTGTCCCAAGTCTTGTTCTGTCCCAGGTGACCTGCTAAGGGAATATCATGGGCTAGGGTCAATAGGAAGCCCCTGAACTTCAGAGGTATAACCAACCTCCTGGTAGCACCAGGCTTGGGGTCTCTACACTCTGAGTACAAGAGTCCATCATCCCAATACACAGTATGGGGACCACTAGCTTTCCCAGCAGCCTCAGCAGCAGCTTGCTGTCTGAGGGGTTCAAGAGAGGGGCAGCTCTGCTGCTCCTGGCTCAGATCTGCCCTGGAAGGGCCCCCTGTCCCCAAGAACTCAACCTGGTCAGGTTCAAGCTCCTCTGGGACAGTTCCTTCCTCAGGACTGAGATCATCCCCCTCAAGAGACTGATCTTCCTTCTGAGCCAAGGGGGAAGGCACTGCCTTTACCCTACTACTCCTCTTCTTGGAGGGCACTTGGTCCATTATTCCAGAATCCAAGGCCTGTTCAGTGTTAGACATTTTGGCTTGTGACCTGGTCACAGCAAACACATCTGCAGGGATGCCCAGCATTTCTGCATGGGTCCTGAGCTCCACTTCTGCCCAAGCTGAAGTTTCTAAGTCATTGCCAAGCAAGCATTCAACTGGTAGGTCTGCACTTACCACAACCTTCTTAAGGCCAGTTACCCCTCCCCAGGAGAAGTTAACAACTGCCAGAGTATGGTCTGTTCTGACGTTGCTAGCATTGGTCACTTGGTACATTTCACCAAGTATAATCTGCCCAGGATTCACAAGGTCTTGTGTCACCATGGTGACACTTGCCCCTGTGTCCCTAAATGCCACAGCCTCTTTTCCATTGATTAAGAGCTGTTGTCTGTACTTGCCCAGATTACTGGGACTCACAGAGGAGGTCATATTCATGCCTCCATCACAGACTAGGACAGCCTGAGTGAGTTCTCTGACTAGGTCAGAGCTCATCTCCTTACCCAGGGTCAACCCTACTAAACCCTTGGCTTGTGTAGTCCCACCACCAACTGTAACTGCACTAGGGGGGCAGGTGCCTTAGGGGCATTGGTGGGGGCTGGAGTAGAGTCTTTGGACTTGGTGCAATCACTGGTCCAGTGGGTCTTTTGCTTACAGACCTTGCACCATGGTTTCCTTTGGCCTTTCCCTTTGTTAGACTGTGAATCCCCACCTGAAGAAGATTTTTGGGGGCCTTGTGAAGACTTTTGATCTTTACCCTTCTCCCCACCCTTATCAGAGGTTTTCGAATCTTGCTTCTTAGGGTCACCACCTTGGTTCTGTACCTTCTGCTTCACCCTGGTTCGGACCCATTTGTCTGCCTTCTTTCCCAATTCTTGGGGAGAGGTCAGATCAGAGTCCACCAGGTGCTGATGCAACAGCTGATTTTGACAGTTATTAAGAATCTGCTCCCTCATGATCAGATTGTACAATCCTGTGAAGTCACACACCTTACTGCCCAATAACCAACCTTCCAGAGCCTTGGCAGAACAATCAACAAAGTCCACCCAGTCTTGAGTCTGTGCTTTTTGGGTATCCCTGAACTTTAACCTGTATTGTTCAGTGGTTAGGCCAAACCCATCAATTAGAGCACTCTTCAAGACTTTGTAATTATCAGCCTCCTCCTCTCTAACAGTGAGGAGCTTGTCTCTACCTTTGTCTGCAAAGGAGAGCCACAAGATTGCTGCCCACTGCTCCTGAGGGACCCTCTGTACTTTACAGGCCCTCTCTAGAGCAGTTATCCATTTGTGGATGTCATCCCCACTCTGGTAGGGAGGGACAATCTTGCTCAGGTTTCTATGGTCATAAGACCTTTCCCTATCTTTGGGGAAACTGCTGCCACCATGGGACTCTAGTCCCATCTTTTGTCTCTCTCTATAGAGATCTAGGGACTCCCTGTCTATAGCCAATTGCTGTCTTCTGAGTTCAAGCTGGGCTTGCTCATACTGAATCAGTCTCTTTCTCCTTTCCTGAGAGGATTCCCTCCTATGAGAGGAGACAGAGGTCCCTATTGAGGTGTCAGAGTGGTTGGACTCCTGAGAAGGAGACCTAGACCTTCTGGGCACACTCAGAACTCTTCCTGGGGGGACAAAGGGGAGGTCAGTCTGATCCTCCTCCTCCTCCTCCACAGGAGGAATTGGGTTTTCCAGGACAAGGTCATTTTCACCTTCCTGGCCAGTTTCAGAGGGGGGCTGGGTTTCTTCACCCCTGGCCCCTTCCTCATCTTCTGCCCCACCCTCTTTGCCTACCCCTTCAGACCCTATGGGCCTGCTGAGATCATCAGCTAGTAACACCTCCCTGAGGTGTTGGGTGCTGGCACTTTTGCCTGCCTTCAACTTCCTAGTATTGCATAATGCTCTCAATTCCAAGAATGGGAGTTTATCATACTTGGAGGGAAGAAGCCCACTGGCTTCTGGCAAGGACTCACTGGGTCCTGGCTTTGAAGACATTACTAGTGAGGTGTGGTGTATGCACTACCTACTCTAGTGTGGCCTACTAACTCTCTTGAGTTGTAGAAAGGGTGTGCTATCCCTTAACACACAACTCTAAGTTCAGTAGAACTTACTGTATTACTAAGCTTGATTTATATGTACCTTAGGTACCCTTAGTGGTTTTCAGTTGATCAATTCAATTGAGATTATCTGGTAAAACAATAGCAAGCTGGAATCCCACACGCTGCACACCAATGTGAGAAGTTGGCCTGGCATATGCTGTCCACTAATTATAGTGGGCACCTTGCACCAGTCCAAACAACCCCTCATTGGAGATAGGTTAAAGACAACCTTTATTGAAAGCTATCCTAGTGGTAGCTATGGAGAGCAGCCTTCAGGCTAAGTCTTGAAGGAATGTAAAGCAGCTTGTTTTACCAGTCTATAATCTCTTGAGTGACCAAATGAAAGAGGACCACACCAGGTATATATTCAAAATATATGTATTTATTACTAAACACACCCCTCTAGTCTCTTTATGAGGCTAGAGTTTGAAGTACATAAATTATAAGTTAGTTATCTACAGTAATAGCACAAATACACGTTTGAGCCCTAGGGGCGTACCAAACCATATACAAATAAAGTGGTATAAGAACCAAGACTGAGCTAGACACAGGGCCTAGAGCCTGTAGAAGTGCTTGGACCACAAGGAACCACCCAAGGTAGTGACACAGGGGACCCACGGGGGACGCGTGCAGTGTATGAACACAGCCACGAATCGCCGTTAACTTCTATGGGGAAAGTCGCGGTTTGAATTTAAAAGAAAAGGGACACTTAGAGGAGGACTTGGAGCAAACCCTTTGAGAACTAGGCTGTTCTAGTGTCAATACCCACGGGAGCACCGGAGTACTCGAGTTACCTCACCCAGGGAAGCCGGGTGCATAGGTGTCTTTCGGGTTCGGGTTTCGTCGTCGCTTTCAATGGCGATTTGCTGCAAAGTGCTGCTGGCGGCCAAGTCGAAAGTGTTCGGGTGGATCCAAAGGTGGATCGAAGATCTGAAGAACCTGAAAGCAGAGGGGACAGAGTCTGGGTCACTAGCCAGTGACCAGGAAGGCGATGAGCAGATGCCCACCGATGTTGAGTGCTTCAGGTAGGTTGATGGTCATCTTGACTCTTCAGCCACGAGGTCCAGGAGGCGTCGACGATGACCAGGAGCTGGATTCGAGCTGCCCCTCGACGTCTGTCGATTGCAGGGGTGTCGGCGACCGGATTGGACCCAACAAGCCTTGGCAACGGCAAGTCTCGTGGAAATGGAAGAAGGACGATGTTGCAGACCAGCAAGGTCTGTGGGACTCACTCAGCAAGGGTAAGTCAGGGCACGCCTGGAGCAATCAGGGAGCCCAAGCAGAAAAAGATTGGCCTTCGGGAGGGCCTACTAGCCAACGGACCAGCGACCGCAAAGGAGCCTCAAGTCGATGCACGTGGAGCTGGCTCACAGGACACTCGTGGAGTGGAGGCCAGTGATCTTCGGTGCAGTTGGTGCTGGAGGCTGGGGCTACTGGAAGCCCAAAGCACAACTTTGTGGGAGACCCAGAAGAGGATGCACTTGCAAATGCAATCGGTGTCCAGGAGTCACGGTTCCACATTACCCACGACAGCTACGGGCCTCAGCTTTGCTGGGGACTCAGGGCAGCCTCGGGGAAGTCTGGAAATCCACCTCTGGTGATGCAAAGACTTCGGCGTCCGGCAGGAGCTTCAGCGATGCAGACTGGACAATTGCTTCTTTGGTGCCTGCCAAGCAGGGGAGTCACTCCTTGACCCCAAGGGAGATTCTTCAGTCCTCTAATCTTAAAGTAGAGCGTTGAAGGTCCAGGATTCTGTGTCAGAGTTTCGTCCAGGTAAATCTAAAGTCCTAAGGACTGGGGTCCCATACTTATACTAAGGTAGGGGGTTGGTAGGGGGTTGGCCCCACCTATGGGAGGGTCAGGGCAGAGGGGTGGTTACACCCCTTTCCCTTTGTCCAGTTTCGCGCCAGAGCAGGGGCTGGAAGCCCCTGAGCCGGTTTGAACTGGGGTATGCACAGGGACACCAAATGTGCACCCAGTGCAGGACTTCAAAGCACCAGAGAGTGCTCCCGCCCAGCCCCAATACACACTATCCTGTCTGGGGAGGTGGTTACACCTCCCTGGGATAGGAAACCTATTGTCCAGGCCTCCCCTGTCGGAGTTTCGGTCAGCAGCAGGAGGCCAAACTCGTGTCTGTGGCAGCGGCATCCATTTTGTGATGCCAGGGCTCTGGAAAGTCAGTACCGGGTATACCGGTGTGTACATGTCTCTCCCTCTAGAAGGGTGGAATGCTACCCCCGCCGCCAGAACTGGCGGGGGGTAGTATTCCAAGATGTTTGACACCAAACACGACATGTTTCCGTGCAGCCATCCCAAAGTTAGCATTTAACGCGAGGTTATAATGCACTTAAGAGTATATGGTCAGGCTGCACTACAAACAGCATCAGAGAAGGGTCTCCGAACGCTGCAGAGGGGCCCAGCTCATGCAGGGGCACCCTCTCACATAGGAACCACGCACTCTGCCTTCAGGATTGATAAGGCCTGCCATAGGATTGTCTTATAGGTTTATATGTGTGTATGTATGTAGTGATATAGGTAGCCTATATCACAGTAAGGGGTGCATGCACCACCTTACCCAGGCTGCAGTAGCAGACCTTTGGTGTCATTTTGGATGGCCTTCCAGGGGTGGCACAATACATGCTGCAGCCCCTGGTAGGCCTCTGAGGTACCTTTGCCCTGGGTACATAGTATACCATATACTAGGGACTTATAAGGGCACTCCAGATTCCAATCAGAGATGTGCCTAAGGCACATGGAAACCATTTTAAAGAGGAAGCAGCTAGGCTGGGGTTCTGATTAGCAGGGCCCCAGCCAGACTAAGGTCTAAAAACAGCGAAGCATCAGCAAAAAGTGGGGGTACCCATGTGAAGCAGATCCTACTCTCCTACAGCATCTGTTTGGACAATGAACTTTTTGGTGTAGTCTGGACTCTGTAAGATGGGGGGAGTGCACATGGCCTGCTTTAGGTCTTCAAATGCCTTTTGACAGCTAGCTGTCCACTGAACCTTTTTTGGCATTTTCTTTGAGGTCAGATCATTCAAGGGGGTCACTATAGATCCATATCCCTTGACAAACCTCTTATAGTACCCAGTCAGGCCTAAAAAGGCTCTCACCTGTGTCTGGGTGGTTGAAGCAACCCATTCCATTATGGTTTGGATTTTACTCTGTAAAGGCTGAACCTGGCCTCCACCTACAAGGTGGCCCAGGTATACAACCTGACTCTGCCCTATCTGGCACTTAGTGGCCTTGATAGTGAGGCCTGCTTTCTGCAGGGCCTCCAAAACATTCTTGAGGTGGACCAGGTGATCCTGCCAGGAGGAACTAAAGTCAGCAATATCATCTAGATAAGCTGAGCAATAAGTTTCCATCCCTGTCAGAACTTTATTCACCAACCTCTGAAAAGTGGCAGGTGCATTTTTCAATCCAAAGGGCATCACCACGAAGTGGTAGTGCCCACCAGGGGTCAAAAATGCTGTTTTGGCTTTTGCATCATCAGCTAACCTGATCTGCCAGTAGCCAGCTGTCAGGTCAAACGTGCTCAGATACTTGGCTGAGGCCAAAGTATCAATCAGCTCATCTGCCTTGGTATGGGATAGGCATCAGTCCTAGTGACTGCATTGAGGCCTCTGTAGTCTACACAAAACCTCATTTCTTTCTTACCACCCTGGGTATGAGGCTTGGGTACCAGGACTACTGGGCTAGCCCAAGGGCTATCTGAAGGCTCAATTACACCTAGCTCCAACATTTTCTGGACTTCAGTCCTGATACAGTCCCTGACATGGTCAGGTTGCCTGTAGATTTTATTCTTGACAGGCAGACTGTATCCAGTGTCCACCTCATGGGTGCACCAGGAAGTCTGACTAGGGGTCAGGCTAAACATATGTCTATACTGTTGCAGAACTTGTCTGCACTCAGTTTGCTGATGGTCAGTGAGGCTGCTTGCCAAAGCAACACCCTCTACTGACCCATCATCAGGGTTCTGAGAGAGCAGGTCAGGGAGAGGGTCACTCTCCTCCTCCTGGTCCTCATCAGTTGCCGTGAGCAAGCCCATGTCAGCCCTGTCAACATATGGCTTTAATCTGTTGACATGGAGCACCCTCAGGGGGCTCCTGGGAGTTCCAAGATTCACCAGGTAGGTGACTTCTCCCTTCTGTTCAACTATTGTATGGGGGCCACTCCACTTGTCCTGGAGGGCTGCTGGGGCCACAGGCTCCAACACCCACACCTTCTGTCCTGGCTGGTATACAGTCAGTACAGCCTTTTGGTCATGCCAAGCTTTTTGTAATTCTTGGCTGGCCTCCAGGTTTTTGGTTGCCTTTTTCATGTACTCAGCCATCCGGGAGCGGAGACCAAGTACATAGTCCATCACATCTTGTTTGGGGGGGCTTGAGAGGTAACTCCCAGCCCTCTTTTACCAAACACAGTGGACCTCTCACAGGATGCCCAAACAGAAGCTCAAATGGGCTGTAACCAACCCCCTTCTGTGGAACCTCTCTGTATGCAAACAACAGGCAAGGAAGAAGAAGGTCCCATTTCCGCCTAAGCTTCTCTGGGAGTCCTTTAATCATTCCTTTCAAGGTTTTGTTGAAGCGTTCAACTAAACCATTGCATTATGGGTGATAGGGGTGGTGAACTTATAAGTTACACCACACTCCTTCCACATTGCTTTCAGATATCCTGACATGAAGTTGGCACCTCTGTCAGAAATGACCTCCTTTGGGAAACCCACTCTGGAGAAGACTCCAATGAGGGCTCTTGCCACCACAGGGGCTGTGGTGGTCCTCAGGAGAATTGCTTCTGGGTACCTGGTGGCATGATCCACTACCACCAGGATAAACCTGTGCCCAGATGCAGTTTGAGGGTCAAGGGGACCAACAATGTCAATCCCTACCCTTTCAAAGGGTACCCCCACCACTGGCTTGGCATGTGACACAGGAGCGACAAAACTCCTTTGTGTCCTCTGACATATGTGGCCAATGAAAATGTGGAACAAGCCTGTCCCAGGTCTTGTTTTGGCCCAAGTGTCCTGCTAAAGGGATGTCATGTGCTAGGGTCAAGAGGAACCCCTAAACTTCTGAGGTATTACCATCCTCCTGGTGGCTCCAGGGGCTGGATCTCTACCCTCAGAATATAGGAGTCCCTCATCCCAATAAACTTTATGGGACCCACTAGCACTACCAGCAGCCTCAGCAGCAGCCTGCTGTCTGAGGGGTTCAAGAGAGGGGCAGCACTGTTGCTCCTTACTCAGATCTTCCCTAGAAGGGCCCCCTGCCCCCAAGAACTCAACCTGATCAGGCTCAAGTCCCTCTGGGGCAGTTCCTTCTTCAGGATCTGCTTCACCTCCCTCTGGGGGTGAATCTGTGATCTGAGACAGAGGGGAAGGCACTGCCTTTACCCTACTGCTCCTCCTCTTGGGAAGCATCTGGTCCATTGTTCCAGGATCCAGAGCTGGTTCAGTGTCATGCATTCTTGCTTGTGACCTGGTCACAGCAAATACCTCTGCAGGGATGCCCAACATCTCAGCATGAGTCCATAACTCTACTTCAGACCAGGCTGAAGTCTCTAGATCATTGCCCAATAGACATTCGACAGGGAGGTCTGCACTGACTACAACCTTCTTGAGGCCAGTTACCCCTCCCCAGGAGAAATTCACAACTTCCAGACTATGGTTGGTCTTGACATTGCTTGCATTGGTCACCTGGTACATTTCGCCCAGGATGATCTGTGCAGGGTCCACAAGATCCTCTGCCACCATGGTGACACTAGCACCTGTGTCCCTAAATGCCAAAGCCTGTTTGCCATTTATTACAGGCTGCTGTTTGTATTTGCCCAGATTACTGGGGCTTACTAGGAAGGACATATTAAGGTCTCCCTCACAAATCAGCATTGCCTGAGTGGGCACTCTGACTAGGTCAGAGTCCACTTCAGAACCCAGGGTCAACCCTATTACACCCTTATTCTGTGTACCACCTCCACCTGTAGCTGAGCTAGGGGGAACAGTTGCCTTAGGGGCAGGAGTGGTGGTGGTTTGGTCTTTGGACTTGTTACAATCAGATGTCCAGTGCCCTTTCAGTTTACAGAATTTGCACCAGGGCTTCTTTTGGCCTTTTCCTTTGTTGGATTGTGACTCCCCACCAGATGCAGATTTTTGGGGCCCTTGTGAAGACTTCTGGTCTTTTGACTTATCCCCACCTTTCTCAGAGCCCTTAGGATCTTGCTTCTTGGTGTCACCCCCTTGGTTCTGGGGTTTCTGCCTCACCCTGGTTCTGACCCATTTGTCTGCCTTCTTTCCCAATTCTTGGGGAGAGGTCAGATCTGAGTCCACCAGGTATTGATGCAACAACTGGTTCTGGCAATTATTAAGGATCTGTTCTCTCATCATCAGATTATACAATCCCTTGAAATCAGTAACCCTACTGCCAACCAGCCAACCCTCCAGAGCCTTGGTTGCACAATCAACAAAGTCAGTCCAGTCCTGAGTCTGTGCCTTCTGGGTGTCTCTGAACTTCAACCTGTACTGTTCAGTGGTTAAGCCAAACCCATCTATCAGTGCACTCTTCAGGACTTCATAATTATCAGCATCCTCTTCTCTAACAGTGAGGAGCTTGTCTCTACCTTTGTCTGAAAAGGAGAGCCACAAGATTGCTGCCCACTGCTTTTGGGGGACCTGCTGTACTCTACAGGCCCTCTCCATAGCAGTTATCCACTTGTGGATATCATCCCCACTCTGGTAGGGAGGAACAACCTTGCTCAGGTTCCTATGGTCTGGAATAGATTCTCTGCCTCTAGGGACACTGTTGCTGCCACCAAGGGGTTCTAACCCCTCTCTTCTAGAAGCTCTCTGGATCTCCAGGGCTTCTCTATCCAGTGCCAACTGCTTGGTTCTGAGGGCAACTCTTGCTTCCTCATACTGCAGCAGTTTGCACATTCTTTCAGAGGAGGTCTCTCTTATGGGAAAGTATGAGTTCCTCTGGTGGACAAATTCTCTGCCAGAGTGATACGAGTGGTCAGATTCCCTGGAAGGGGACCTATGCCTCTCCTCCACTCTGTCAGCTCTCTTAGGGAGAATTCCTCTGTCCTTTTCAGGCCCCTTGAGGCCTGGCCCTTCAATCACAGAGTCTTGGTCATTCTGATTTTCATCATCTGACCCAGATACTGTAATTGACCCACTCACTGATTCAGACCCATTAGCTCCTAGAGCCAATCTAAGATCATCTGCTGTCAGCAGATCTATCAGGTGTAGGGTGGAGGGACTCTGTCCTAGCCTCAGGTGTCTTTCAACACACATGGCTCTCAAGTCAGAGAAAGCCATGTCCTTATACTGAGGCTGAGTGGATCCACTGGTTCCACCCTTTAAGGACATTCTAGTGTTGTGCAGTGTTGTACTACCTACACTAGTTTGTGGCCTACTGATACTAGCTTGAGCTGTAGAAAGGGTGTGCTACCCCTTGGCACACAGCTCTAAGTTCAGTAGAACTTATTGATACTAACCTTGACTTTATATGTACCTTGAGTACCTATAGTGGTTTTCAGTTAGTAATTCAAATAGAGATTTTCTGGTAAAACAATAGCAAGCTGGAATCCCACACGCTGCCCACCAATGTGAGAAGTTGGCCTGGTATATGCTGTTCACTAATTAAAGTGGACACCTTGCACCAGAACAATTCGACTCTTATGGTAGATAGGTTTAAGACCACCTTTATAGAAAGCTATCCTAGTGGTAGCTGTGGAGAGCAGCCTTCAGGCTAAGTCTTGAAGGAATGTAAAGCAGCTTGTTTTACCACACAATCTCTTGAATCACCAAATGAAAAGACACCACACAGGTATATATATCAAATATATATGTATTTATTAATAAACACTCTCTACTAATCTCTTTATGAGATTAGAGGTCAGGAACATATGTACAAGTCAAATATTATCAAAATAAGTTTAGCACAATCGAATATCACAATCTTAGTTTACTAGACCTAGGTCTAGGGCATCTAGAATCGAGGGACCCCCAAGAACCACCCCAGGTAGTTGTAGGAGACCCACAGGGGACGGACGCGGTGACCTGGCACCGGTGCGAGTCCTGTGCGAGTCTATGCGCTCAGACGCGATTGAGATTTCAATGTTAAAGGTCCCTTGCGTGTTCGAGGCGAACACACAGATCGGTCCTTGTACGAGTCGAAGGACGCGGTTATAGATAGAGTTGCAAGGGAGATGGACGCGCTGTGCCTAACACAGACGCGAACCTTGTGCGAGTCAGTGCAATGGAGATCTCAGTGTTACAGGCCCTTTGTGTGTTCGAGGCGAACACCGATCGGACTCAGTACGAGTCGAAGGATACAGTTCTAGATAGTGTTACAAAGGAGATGGACGCGGTGTGTCTAACACAGACGCGAACCCTGTACGAGTCAGCGCAATTGACGCACTTAGAAAAGGAGAGTTTTAGGACACTTCTAGGGAAGCTACAAGCAAGTCACTTACAGGGTAAGTAGTTCTAGGGCCCACACCGACAGGAGTACCGTAGTGCTGAAGTTACCTCACCCAGGGGAGCCGGGTGCATAGGTGTTCTTTGGTGTCGGGTCGCAGCGTCGTTTTCAATGGGACCCAGTGAAGACTTGCTGCTTGCGGCGACAGGAGAAGTGTCCGGAGGAATCCAAGCCTGGATTCAGAAGATGGAAGACCTGAAAGCAGAGGGGACAGTGTTCAAAGTCACTTGGCAGTGACTCGGGGCAAGGAAGATGGATGCCCACCGTCGTCGCAAGATTCAGGTCGTTCGCAGGTGCCTTGACTCTTCAGCCACGAGGTCCAGGAGGCGTCGACGATGACCAAGAGCTGGATTCGGTGTGTCCCACAATGTCTGCAGCTTACTGCGGTGTCGGCGACTCGATCGGAGCCAACAAGCCTTGGTAACAGCAAGTCTTGGGGAAAGTGTGAAGAGGCAATGGCGCAGACCAGCAAGGTCTGGGGGACTCACCCAGCAAGGGTAAGTCAGGGCAGGCCTGGAGCAACCAGGGGAGCCCTTTGGTTTCTTTAGAAAGTCTTCTGGGGACCCACAAGTCAGCTGGCAAGGGATCGCAAAGACGCCTCGGGAGGATTCGCTCACAGGGGCCCACGGTCACTCGGGACATGGTAGGCCTCTGATATTTGGAGGAATTCCTGCTGGAGGCTAGGACCACACGTGGTCCAAAGCATAAGTTCATGGAATGTTGTGAAAGGGTTGCACTTGACAATACTGCACTGTACCCAGGGGTCGCGATTCCTCGTCACTCTTGGGGTCCACTGGCCTCAGCTTCGCTGGAGACTCACGATGGCCTTTGTGAAGTCAGAAAATCCACTTCTTGGGCTGCAGGGACTTCGGAGTCCGGCGGGAGTGGCGTAGTTTGCGACTGTCGTTTGTAGTTTTTGGTGCCTGCCAAGCAGGGGAGTCACTCCTTGACTCCAAGGGAGATTCTTCAGTCTTCCAAAGGTAGTGGAACGTCGAAGGTCCGGGATTCTTCTTCAGAGCGTCGTCCAGGGAAATCTAGGGTGCAATGCACAGGTTCCCCCTCTTATACTAAAAGAAAGGGAGGGACTAGCTCTAAGACCCTACCTATGGGAGGGTCAGGGGAGTGGGTGGCGACACCCACTTCCCTTTGTCCAGTTTCGCACCAGAGCAGGGGCAGGTAGCCCCTGAGCCGGTTTGAACTGGCATATGCACAGAGGAGCCTTCTGCTCCCCCAGTGCAGGACTTCAAAGCACTCTAAGAGTGCACCCACCCAGCCCCAATACACTAAACCCTGTCTGGAAGGTGGTCACACCCCTTGGGACAGGATATCTATTGTTGGGCTTCCTCCACTGCGAGTGTTGGTCATCAGCAGGAGGGCAGCCCAGTGTCTGTGACTGGTGGCATCCATTTTGTGATGCCAGGGCTCTGCAGGATTCTACCGCGTTTCCACAGTAGATACATGTCTATCCCTCTAGAAGGGTGGAATGCTACCCCGCCGCCAGGACTGGCGGGGGGGTAGTATTCCAAGATGTTTGACACCAAACACGACATGTTTCGATGCAGCCATTCCAAAGTTAGCATTTTACCGCGAGGATATAATGCACTTAAAAGTATATGGTTTAACCGCATCCACAAACAGCACCAGAGAATGGACTCTGAGAGCTGTAGAGGGGCCCTGCTCAGGCAGAGGCACCCCCTCACATAGAAGCCAAGCACCCTGCCCTCAGGATTGATAGGGCCTGCCTTAGGGGTGACTGATAGGTTTATATGTGTGTGTAGGAGAGATATAGGGGACCTATATCTCAGTGAGGGGTGCTAGCACTTCCTCACCCAGGCTGCAGTAGCAGGCCTGTGGTGTCAGATTTAGTCTGCTTCCCAGGGGTGGCATAATACATGCTGGAGCCCCTGGTAGGCCCGTGAAGTACCTATGCCCTTAGCACCTAAGGTACCATATACTAGGGACTCATAAGGAACCACAGCATCCAATCACTAGTGCACCTAGAGTGCACTCCAAGTCGTTTAGAGAGAACAGAGAGGCTGGGGCCCTGATTAGCAGGGACCCAGCCAGACTATAGCCAGAAACCAGTGTAAACATCAGAAAAAAAGTGGGGGCAACATAAGAGGCAGATCCTACTCTCCTACATGGTCTAACGTCAGAGATGATATTGGCTTGAATAGGCGCAAGAAACCTTTCTGGTTTAGGCCTGGTTTTTGATTTCAGCCTTTCCTCCTTTGCGCACGTCTTTGGCTTGCGTTTGTTTTTGGGTCCTGTGGGTGGCTCAGGAAGGGACCTGCAGATTGATTGAGTGTTGTTACTTTTTTGCTGCCGTCTTTTATTACTTTGTGTTTGGCTACGGTTTCGGTGGGTTTGGGTGTTTCTTTCTGAGTTGTTGCGTGGTTTGTTGCCATAGTTTCTTGTGTCGCTATGATGGGTTTGTCTTCTGGGGGTGGCGTGTTTGGGCGATGGGATGCTCTTTTGAGTTATGTGCACAGATTGCTCAGTATGGAGGGGAGGAAAGCTAGTTTGTCAACAATTGGGCCGCATCCACAGCTTGTTTTGTTGGCTTGTGAGTTGTCCTGTGTGATTTGAAATAAAGTATTTAGAGCTCCTAGCTTCCCGCCGATAGCTACCACGAAGACTGCCAAGGTGTTCAGTAAAGGTAACTGCGTGTCCATTTTGTCTGATTGATATTGAAGAGCCTCCACCAAGAGTTGCACTGTTTTTAGCATGCTTGTCCAAGCACTTCCAGGATCTGTTTTGTGTGCCTCCTCAGATGGTCCTCCTGCCCCTGTGTCTGTTGTTGGCTTGTTCACCACCTGGTTCTCTCTTGCTTCCTTGACCCCCTGTGCTTTCGGGTCTCCTGGGGAGTCGCTCTCTTGTTTAGTTGGTGAGTCCTGAGTGTAGGTCGCTAGCAGGTCCTCCCATTCTTTTGTGCCTAGGTACGAAAGTTGTTCTTGGTCCTCAGGCTCGTATCTTTGTGTCCTCTCTTGTAAGGTTAGTTGTGGTGGTGTTTGGTGTTCTATGCCATAGCCGTTCGTTGGTAGTGCGGAGTTGGAATTTAATTCTTTGGAGGAGGTCCAGTTGAGTTTGTGCGATAGTTTATGCAGCTCCGGTCTGTCTCTATTGTTAGTGCCTCGGTTGTGGTGCAGTTGCCTCCCCTATTTCTGCTACAGAACGTACTTCCAGGAGTGGGAATATCTGTTCGCTGCCACCAGCCCGCTCAGGGGAGAATCGCTTTGCTTTCTTCAGGCCGTGTTCTCAGCTTACCGTTGCTTCGGCCACAGCCAGCTTGACCGGATGCTGAGGATTCTGAGGCCTGAGTGTGGTTTGGCTCTGTGGACTCAGCCCAGAAGCAGCAGCGGTAGATGGGTCGGCCCCAAAGCCTGGGTTTTCCCTGTTGTTGCCCCTGCCCTGTGGTTGGAGCATTTGGAGTAGTTGAAGAGGTGCCTGGAGGCCCTGGACTGTGGTGGTACTTGAAAGAAGAGTGTCTCCCGCATTTTTCAAAAAGCGAAATTTGGTGTGGATCTTTGACTGAAGAAGGGTAGGGCGATGCTTTGGGGGATTGGCTTTGCCCCCTCCCGTGGAGGCGACATTTAGGTCAGCTATATTGGAATCTATTTCTATTAAAGAACAGTCTAGCTGTGGGTCTGGCCTGGTTTTCAGCTGTGGTTCGTCCATGATGCCCTCAGATGACTGGGGCTTCTTTTTGCGCTTGTTTGAGTTGGTTTTAAGGATGAAGCCTCCTCGTACACAGCCTGATCTCATGGTTTGCTGTGGCGATCTGATGTGATTGGGGCTTGGTGTATTCTTGTCAGCTTGCTTTCTGGGGTGAAGAATTGAGGAGTTCGTATGAGCAGGCCTGCCTAGCCTAGCTCTGACCGCCTCCGCCCCTGCAGAGTCCCTTTTCTGGGGGGGCTGTTGAGGCTCAGTGGGGCTCTGGGAAGCCTCGCTCCCTGTGCCGTCTCCGCCACTTCCTTTGGTGTGCACTCCTCCTAAAGCTGGGCAGAGATCCTATGAGTGGGGCATGCTAGGTGGGTCTGCGAGTGGGGCCCAGTTCAAGTGACTTGCCCTCTGTAGTCATCGACCGCACTAGCCCAGCCTTGGTGTCCTGTCTTACTGCTGGGGAGGTTGGTATCAGGGGCCCAGCTCTGGGCTAGTCCGTTGTAGCAGAGTCTGAGGCTGCAGGGAGGAGGTCTGGTGGTAGGACCCCCCAGTGAGCAGACGGTGAGGGGCTATCTTTTCTTCATCCTGTTCAATATTCCGCCGTTTATGATTACTTGTTGCTTGTTCCTGAAATGTATTTACAAGGGGGAGGTTGTGGGGGAGACCTGAGGGACTGAAGTCCCCGGGCAAGTGGGACTCACAGGGCAGGACCGCAGGCTGCACCCAAACTGGTTGGGCCACCTCCGCTGTTCTGCCGAGGGCTCACTCTCTCAGCAGCAGCCAGCTTCTGGTGGCCACGCTTGCCCCTCTTGAGTGGTGGACATGTGGTGGGCGCCGTGCGCCATGCATCTTCCTTGGCTGGGGGGCTGGTGCTGATGCCAGCTGGGGACCCGGCATCAGGGACAAGTCGCCGGTGTGCAGCAGTGCAGTTGCGAGGGTTGGTTGGAGGTGAGTGGTTGGTCAACTCTGTTACTGTGGCAGGAGGAGTCGCTGAGGCTGTAGGAGGCTATGGGAGGCTGTGGGAGGCTGTCAGCTGTAGGCGGCTGTGGGAGGCTGTAGGCGGCTAAGGGAGGCTGTAGGTGGCTGTAGGCGGTTATGGGAGGCTATGAGGAGGCTGTAAGGGGCGGCAAGTGCCCTGTAGTTCTGCTAGTACCACCACTGCGGAATGGCTAGCCACAGCTGTTGACAGATGAAAGGGCTACCCCCTTCACGCTGCTCACTTGTACGCACACCTGCTCGCTCTCTTCCTGCCTTGATCCTGCCTCGGTCCTCGATCCTTGTGAGTGGTCGAGCCCGAGCCCGAGAGCGAACGTACCTGGCGTGATGAAGTTCAGCTCGGCTCAGCTCTTCTCGGCTCGCCTCACTCCTCTCACCTCTCTCCTCCTCCTGCCGGTGCCTGCTGGTGTGGTGCGCTCGAGAAGCCTGCCAGTCAGCGGTCGCCTGATTCTCTCGCCTCCACCTCGCTGCTTCACCACGGCGCCACTCCTCCTTGCCGTGCTCCGCTTTGCTCTGCTCTGCTGTTCAGCTGCTGCTGCCAGTAATTAGGTGGTTGGAAGTGAAACTGACGATTTTGGTTGGTAAGCCTCCTAAAGTCGGAGGCTTTCGGACCGAGATCGTAATTGGCGCCTTAGCCTAGAGGTCATGTGTAAAGTATTTATGCAGCATTTAAACAGTAATAGAGTGAAAACACAACACAAAAATCCCAAACCAACTTTAAAAAAAGTAGAGCAAATTATAAAAAATAAAATAACACCAAACTGACAAAAATTCAATCAGTAGAACCTGAGTTATGGATTTTGAAAATTCTATGTGAAAATGATGCCAAAAAGCACAAAGCTCCACGCGCAGGTATATACAGTCATGCTGGACAGGGCCAAAGTCACAAGTTCAGGCTGGATACAAACACCAAGTTTGTCCCAGTGAAATGCTGACGTTCTCACAGTCCAATTCCATGCGAGGAGCCTCAGCTGAAGCTTCAGGTTGGTGTGGGCCACGAGGAGCATGTTTTCATCATGAGGAGCAGATTGCCACTGGAGTTTTGCACTGGCAGTAGACATGGACGGTCGCTGTTAAGCACGAAGAGCAGGTCATCACTGGACCTTCATGTTGGTGGGAGACATGGTGGTCGATGCTGATGTGGATAGTCGTAGCTGACACATCTGGATTTTCACCTGTTCCGATTTGAGACAGGAGGAGTGCACTTTGATGCCTTGCAAGGGCCCAGGACCTGGGGGTACCTCTTGGGGATCAGGACTCACTCTAGCAGAAGGCCAGCAGCAGGGTTCAGGCATGTCCAGGTGGTGCTGGTCAGCTAGATAATTGCAAGGAGGGTTCTGGAAGCTTGTTGTATCCCTGTAGCTCAAACAGGAGGTCAGCCAACTGGCCCTTGGAGTCACTTCTGGGGAGCCTGTGTTCAAGGTAAGCATGTCAAGTCTTCCTTCTCCGAAGAGCAGGGCTGTCCTTCTTCTGAAGCTTCCACAGGTCCATAAGTGTTTAGATGAGAGGTTCTGAAAGTGCCACATTTATACCTACTGCCAGCCTTTGTGTATGGGGTAATACCTGGCCTACTCTTAAAGTGATTCTGGTCAGTTCTTCCTCTTCCCCTGGGTTTGGCCTTATACTGTCTAGGATGACAAAGGCAAGAGCAGGCCTAATGTCAGGTTCCTTTGAGTGTGCTGCAAGCAAGGTGCTTTGAAGTGTAATCAGGGCAAGGCACAACTCCGCCCGAGCCATCCTGTCAGGAAGACCCACTCCTTCTACAACCAGACCCCTTTTGTCCCCATGACTGGAAGGAATGCACAACACACCTTAGGAAAGCCATTCACAGCCATCTTTGTTGGAGGAAGAAAATTGTCAACTTTCTAAGAGTGGCATTTTCTTTAAGAATAATAATTTAAAATCCGACTTTACCATTGAGGAGTTTTTAAAATTCCAATTCCAATGAGTGGAAGAAGTATTTCTATATCTGTTCCCAAACTGAAGTTATCATTTTTAGGTGCCATAAGGTAATGCACTGTTAGTCAATGGGAGAGATAGCCTTGCCACCGTGAAAAACCACTTAAGGAGTTTTTTACTGTTAGGACATGTTAAACTTAAGCACACTTGTCCTACTTTTTAAATGTCATGCATCCTACCCTATGCACCTTTAAGGCATACCATAGGGGTGACCTATAAGTACAAAAAAGGAAGGTTTAGGCCTGGCAAAAGGTTTATTTTGCCAGATTGAAATTGCTGTTTAAAACTCCACTACAGGCTGCAGTGACAGGCCTGAGACATATTTTAGAGGACTACTTTAGTGGGTGGCTCAATGTAGTACCATTTACAAGGGAACCTATAAGAAAATTAAATGCACCACTCAGGTGTAGGCCAATTTTACCATGTTTTCAAGGAAGACCATAAGCATGCTACCACTAATAAGCAAAAGTAAACTGCACAGAGTCATACAAGCCAACAAAAATGGGTTCAGCAAAAAAAATCACACACCAGGGGTGACCCTGCAGAAAGGGCTGGTCCAACAGTGGGGTTCAAAGAGAAGCAAATAAGACTGGCTTACAAAAACAAGTGTTGCCTTTTCTGGTATTGACGTGAGGCAAGAAACTGTAGTGCTTACTACTAGATGATGTGTTCCTTGAAGAGGTTACCTTCGTCTTTATGAAGTGATGGAGTGAATGTGTTTGTTGGATGTGGTATGGAATAGAGTTCCAGATGTTTAGTTCATAGAAAGTGATAACCTGTCCTCCAGTTTTATGGTCTGGAACAATCAGGTATTCAAGAAGAAGTGTGTGTCACTTGCACAGTGGAGAATCATGATGTTCTTTCCAACCAGGAGTACACCCAATCATCAAAGTAGAGAATGAAGATGACAGGTGACAGGGTGGATTCTTAAGGTACATTGCAGGTGAATTGGATTCATTTTGTTCATTTACACAGGCTTCAATTTGTTGGCCAGGAAGCTCTTTCAGGACAGTTCCACGAAATCCCGCAGGTGAAGTCGGGGTGTTGAGCAGGTCTAGGTGATTAACTGCATTGAAACCTACAGAGGACTCCAAGAGAATGGGAAGGGAAGGACCGCCATGAATGGTGATGAGAAGAGCATTGGCCATCACCACAATGATAACTGTACTGTTCTGAAAGACAGAGTTGGTATGGTTTGTTTATATAGGTGAGTTGCCACTGCCTTCTTTGAGACTTGCTGAAAAATAAGAGGTAGGAAATTATATCATATTTTGACAGTCTGTCAGGGGTGGGATTGGCTGTCTTCAATACAGGAAGTGTTTGGTTTTGAGGGAGTAAAGAAATATACTTTGTGTGATAGACGCCTGTTGTGGGTGTTATGAAGAGTGATCAGAGTGCCAATGTTGGAGGGTGAAATGTGCCTATTTGAGTGCGTTGTGGGGCAGAATGTGTGGGTGTTTGTTGATGCCTTTAGGTGTCATCAATGAGCTTCCTGAACATGTCTATTTTCTCATTAAATAAGTTGACTGCATTGCATTTTTCCGTGGAATGTTCTATTAGACAATCCAGTGTGGGATAATTGCAATCTCTGGGGGCCTTGAAAACCTTTCTCCTTCCATTTGTGGCTGTGTTGAGGTATTAGTGAAGTAGATTGCTTTCAGTTAGGAGATGAGTCTTGATGTGACCTGTGGTTGAGCACCCACAATGCTTATGTATAGTATCCAACTGAGTTAGATTTTTTCAATAATTAAAATCTTGGCTTACCTTTGGATGATTGACCTTAAAGCAAGATATTACATAAGGAAAATGTATAGGTTGTTGGTTGGTTGAATAAAGGAACCAACCAATAAAATCGTTATAAAATAAAGAACTTCAAAGTCAACACTCAAAAGAAAGGATAACTAGTGCTACACCAAACCAGTTTGGGGTGCTTGCTGGCCCTATCCCTTGCTTTCCATGTCCATCTTCCAGATATTTCCACTCAATTACTACCATTTTGTGAGTGCTCCCACTTTGCATACGTACTCTCATTGAAGTATTGAGTAGATACAGCCTTGGTGTTGGTCCTGTTTGAAGTTTTCATCCTCTAATTAAATTTTTTAGTGGAAATATGAAAATCTTGAACAGGCCATACCACCAACATTAACCTGACCAAAGACGGTCATCAATCAGCCACTTTAGATGTTTAGATCTTGACTAGACCTCCAGAGGGCATCTGACATTTTTGGATCTTTTTTCTCTTTTCTTTATTTTAAACAGCACTTTGAAAAGTGGCCCACTTTTTAACTTCTGAATCTTCAATCTAAATGTCTTCATTTCTGTTTTAGTTTTCTTATTACTTTTTTCTCTTTTTACTTATTGTATTGTGGACCTTTACACACAATTCCTCAGATTTTTTGTTGAGCCAAGACACCAAACCTGATCTGGTGTTTTCATTGCTAAAATCAGTTTACCTGTGTGAGCTACTCAGATACAACTCAAATCAAACTGTGCCCTGTAGCCTGGCAGTGATATTTACTGCAGTTGTAGTGTACCATACATACACAAAATAAGCCGTTATTTTCAGAGTTTCCAAAATTGTAACTCCCTTCCTACCATTTGTACCACCAGACCACCTCAAGCCACTCTGCCTCTACTTACCTTCCCATGCATAAAAGGCCCTTCCAGATACTGAAATGTGGAGCCAGAGATAAATGCCTGTTTGGAATAATCTAGTCCCTGTTGACATCTAAATTATGCCATTGTACTTCACATAATTTTGTATTATGCTTATTAAGTATAATTCCCAAAATTACTTCATTACACCACCTTGTGTAATGACACTGCTGATCCTGGCAAAATTATAGAATGGGAGCACAGGAACAGCCAATTATGTTTTTCACCATATTTTTAAGAGTAACATATGTCCTTGAAGTAAAAATTACAATAAGGAAGGATTTTGCACTAAAATAGCGCTAAATTATAGATTTGCATTTTGCATAATTATGCATAATTTTCCTAAAATTTAATGTAATTAAGCAAAAGCAAATTACAAAAATTTGGCACACCCCTAGAACAATCACAGAAACTACTTTGATAAAGCGACGCAGCAGCGGCTCCACTTTTATTAACTATCTGGATTGTATATGAGCTATATATATGGGAATTCCCTTCACTGAAACCCTTAATTTTTTAGACCCCTCTTGGTAACAGAGAGCCCAGTGGTACATGCACAGTTGAGGCTCAGTGGGATTTGTAATAAAGACATATTGAAACAGAAAACATTATGATTTTCAGACTGAATCTTCCCACTTTTTTGACATCTGTGCCCAATGAGTCACTAATGAACTTATACAAAAAGACTGCATAGATGTTTTCAATGGGCGATACCTTTCTTTAAAGAGATAACTTTGCAGGTATAAAAGAATGATCTAACTGCGTTGCTCATTTGCTTTTTTATTAAGACATAATGGTGCGCAGTTTTCCAAAAATGTCATCTGGCAGAGTTCATAGTAAAACAAAATAAGATTTCCAGATTTTTTTTATAGAAAGGCGAGGCACCAGGGCCCAAATCTCCTACAGTTTTCCACACGCGTTACTGAGATGCAACACATTTACTTAACTTTGTGAAGGCCTGGTTGCATGGCACTAAATTGTGCTGTGTTGTGCAAGAGCCCACACAAACTTCAGTAAATGTAAGCCTCGATTCCCAAAAACTGAAATATAAGAATTTGCTGTAGTGCAAGAGTAGAAATCTTTTTTATTCATGGTTAAAACATGGTTGTAAAAAGGTTTACGTTGTAAGGCTGTACTTTATAGTGGGAAATATAAGTGATGATGGGCTCTGCCACTTTTCAAGCAGAGACATAATGGAACCCGGCTATATGTATGACTTTAAAATGTGTTGCACAATTAAAAGAAACAAATGGAAAGCCATCCATATTGGAATGCAAAAGAACACTAAAACATGAATGTCCAGTAGTCCCCCCAAACCTTGTCAGATGAATAAACAGATGTCCTAACAGGTGTAAACGTAATTCGCTAGGCCTCCTATAATCCTAAATCCTGGCTCACCGCACAGGTGAATTCAGACCTCAAATAGGAGGTCCAAGTTGGGTTTTTATAGGCTTTCACACACCCTATTGGTGTCATGCTTCATCATCGGGTCTCATCCTGGTCCCTGTAAACCTGGATGGGCTCAACCATGCTCCAGAGAGTAGCTGAGAAATTCTATCCGATGGGGTCTACTAGTGAAAAATAAAAAATACCTTCAGGACACCCCAGTATCCTTTTAATATTGGGTTTCTTTTGGTATGATTAAAATTGAAACGTCGGGTGCTTAAAGAGGATAATTATCCTTCCACCCTAGTGTACATCAAAAGGGTGCCTTTGTGCATCTATTAGCAACAAGGAACTGACAGAGGGTGAATAAGGATGATGTAAAATATTTGCTCATACATTTCAATGCACGCACTTCATCGGAGGCAGAAAAATATACCCATACAGGCAATACCATTCGGTGAGAGAGAAACACTCCTCTGGGTTGAGCCAAGATGTGACTGATATAGTCTCAAAAGAACTGGTGAAAGAGGCTGGTTAAAAAAGTCAATAGTTAAAGGGGCAGAATCCAAAACTCACTATATGTATGTTGGAACCAGTTGGTCTCTTTAGACAAATGCACTATCAAACTCAGACTTAACAAGGATTACAGACAGTGTGGGATGGCTTGATACACAAATACGAACACATTGGGCCTGATTCACAAATGTAAACTTACACTTTGTGTATGTTTACTTTTTTGGGGGTATTTACAAACTACGAATTAATAGTAAGTTTATGACTGAGGGTACTCAGCAGTCAGAGTGGAGAAAAAGATAGCCCTGTCCTTTCTTTTTATGCGTGGAGTTCTCCGGCCCTACTGCAGAGCCTCTGCAGTCGTACACTTTCTATTAACTCAAAGTTTGTGAACACCCAAAAATTGTAAACCTACACAAATGCATATGTTTACCTTTGTGAATCAGGCCCATTAACTTTGAGAATCTTCATGGTCACAGAATTAAATTCCGACAAGTCCACTCAGACTTTTTTTGTTCTGACGTTGATTAAATGAGTTTCACTGAGTTGAGTAGCATTAAATATATGTTATCCGGAGTTAAGATGCCCCAACAAATTAATATGTTCTTTACACAATTCATGCAGCACTTCGCAATTGTCTCCTTGAAGAGCTGTAATGTACGGAGAAAACTCTGTAGGGGCTCCAAGACCTCTTTGTGTTTTGCTAATGATTTAATTGGGGTTGTTGCTGTGTTAAGACTGTCTTAATAATGTTCTTTTTGTTAAGTCAGTCGAGCCATCAGTAACATTAACATAAAATAGCATTGTGTGCCTTCCTTACTCTGCTGGCATGCCTTGACTTGAAAAGAAGAAAGATTTTAGTAGAGGCTCAACATCACAACCACCCAAATTAAATAACTAACTAAACAAAGAAGTCAGATCGCCCCCCCCCCCCCCCAGAGAGTTTGCTCCTCAGGTTACAGGGCTTCAAGGAGAATTAGGACATGCATCAACGTGGTTCCTGTCAATGTATTTTGCTGTTTGGTGCAGGGCTCCACAACATGACGGAGCCTTGCACCAAACAGTTTTCTTTTTCACTTTCAAAAAATCCAAAAATGGGATTTTCTTTTGAAAATGAAAAATATAATGCCCCTCATCATGGGCCCATGGTGAGGGGGGCATTACTTCTTTTTTACTGTCCCTCACTGCCAGAGTTTGCCTAGTGGTGACCGACAGTAAAAAAATGGCTAAATGCCCACCCAGCCTAACTGGGCGGATGGACAATTCTGACAGCCCTTACTCCGTCGTGCCATAGGAGAGTTTCAACACTGGCGGAGGCAGAGTATTCTCTGCCATGGCTGCACCGATGGTCCGTCCGAATATAAATCGGCGGGCAGACCATTATCTTGGCATTAAAGGATACTTTGTTGCGACAGAGCATCCTTAACGCCAAGATATAAATCGGCCCCCAAGTCAGGCCTAAATGCCATGACTTTAATCATCAACATTTAAAATGTAAGATAGGACATCAGAGAAATATGCCTCACCTACTACTACGAGTTTGTAGGAATTATCTTTCAGTGGCCAGGGTTCTGGATGCGACAAGGAAATGGGCGCCCTACCCACATTATAATCGTGATAGACAGCCATAAACGGGATGCAGAAGCCAGCTCCCACACTTGGGCCATCTGCCGCTGTATCTACTGCACTATTGATAGTTACACTCCTTGCTTTCCGTTGTTTTCTGCGAAGGTGTCAGGGTACAGGAGGTGAACATAAGCTACTTATTTAACTGTAGGAAAGAACTGCGAAATATATGCAGGAAGTTCCAGCTACGGCATACGGCTCGGCCCAGCAGCGAGCAACAGCTGCAATGCAGACCGAGGTTTCTTTACAAGCCAATTAAAGCTGTCTGGATGCTCCTGTACCTTACCTGCCACGCCGATAAAACGGGATTGACGTGCATTAGTCTGGACGCGGTTCCAAATACCTCCCGATCCCCTAGGGCTCTGATTAGTTTTGATTTATTGGAAATGGTTAGAAATAGGTCATTAGACCCGCGGAAAAAGACACCATATCTACGTTATGAAGCAGCGAGGCCTCGAAGCATGATACGCAATGAGACGCCATGATGGCCAGCTGAGTCGCGCGCGGCTGAAGGAGGCCTTGGACAGCCGGAGACAGATGCAGAGGAAGTTAATGATGAGCGCAGGCTGATGCAAAACGCTAGGAAATGATTCTGCTGGAGCGACGGGCAGGCAGCAACGCTCCCCGCGCTCCCTGATCACCACAGGGCCGCGGTTGCCAGGAGCCGAGGTTTTAGAAGGCCACGAAGGCCTGTAATAATTGATAAGGCCACAACGCGCTGGCTGTATCGATCGGAGGGGATGTTGATGTGGCATTTATCTTCGCAGTGAGCGTGTCTGTAAATGTAAGCTGCCCATGAGCCGTGAGCATTTAGCTGGTTTGAAGGTCTGAGCACTTGTATTCCCTGTGAGGTGTGGATGGTGGGGAACAAACGCGGCACAATACAGGGATGTTTGCCTGCTGACCCTGACAGCTGAAGATGGAGGTGACAGTGTGCAAACGACCCAGCAGCAGGTTTTATTTCCCCCTGAAAATTCTTGTTACAGCCGACAAGATTTTGATGGCAGCTTTCCAGGTGCTCTTCTGGGGTGCGCCTCACCCAGCCTATTTTCCTTTAATCACCCCTGCTATTAACACTGATTACTTTTTAATAAGAGACACTGCTTGATTTGCAGCAAACACATTGTGAAGAGAGAAACATGGGCACGAAAATATGTTGTGCACGGAACATCTGACGAACAAAAAGTGCATAACGGCATTTTGCTTCTTTCGATGGTTGCGAGTTACTTAGGGCCGTATTTATGACCCTTGTGGCGCAGGACAGCGCAGCAATTCACCTTGCTGAGCTGCCCTGCATCACAGGAAAAGGGCAGGAATACGCCGTATTTATGCAATAAGGCGCATTTCTGTCCTTTCCTCTTGCGCCATCTTATCAGCCTGGCACCAAAGCAGGCACCCTTGCACGACGGTGTAAGGGTGCCTATATTGAAGGCAGGATTGTTTTTGTGCAGGAAGGGATACCTTCCTGCACAAAAACATGCCTGAGAGGCTTTTTCCTCTTTCTATGTGTGCTGCAGAATGGAGCACACATAGAAGGAGGAAAGCACGAGGAGAAATAAAGATATTTGTCTTTGTTACGCCTCACCTGGGGAGGTGTATCTTTCTGGTGCATTCTTAGGTTTACCAGGTTTGGTAAATCTGGGAATGTGTCAAAAACCATGGGAGTTGCATGGGAACACCCACAGAATGTCCACGGAACGCCTCCCTTGCGCAGAGTAATGCAACACGGGCAATTTACGCTGTGTTGCATTACTCCATATTTCTTAAGCCATTCAAAGCCACACAAAGTGGCTTTGCGTGGTTTAAAAAATATGAGTTTCTGCTTTCCTCTGACGCAAGCAGGGTCATAAATATGGTCCTTAGTGGGCTGACAGGGATTTACTACAGGCATCTAAATACAGATATGGTGAAAAAGTGAAAATAATACCTGTTGGTAAAAATGAAAATAGTCAGAAGAAATCTGTGCAGCCCATAATCGGCTGCACAGATATGTGAATGTACGCACATCATACTGAGGTCTGCAGACCAGCACAGCTTAATTTTAGCTGGTGGTTTCCGGTGCTCAGCACCAGCACTTAATTGTCAACACTTATGACAGTCTGCCACATGCTTGTGCTGTTTGCCTGCTTTCGAGATGAACACATCAATAGTTGTTGATTCATTCAACATACATTAAAAGTGATTTGCCGTTCAAGCCATTCTTACAGGTTTGGGGGCCTGGAATAGTCTGAATTGTCACATTTGGAGGAGTGTTATGGTTAGTAGTTGTGTTGGTACTGTCAGTAGCGCTGGAATTGGCAATGGGTTGTGCAAGTTGCAGTGGCCTCAAGAACGGCCCTGGCACCTATGTTTTTTACAAGTTAAGCACTGGTGATTCCCCATGTTGAATATTCAGGAGACAGGTGAGTGCCCCATGCATTTCATTCTGAGGATTATTGTCTGCTAATGATAGAATGACTCAATTCATCCAGGCAGGGAGCTCAAAATTCAGGGTGGGGCTTAAAGAGCCCTTGCATATGAATAGATGACCGCAACACAGATTTTCACCCATATTTCTGACATGGAAATGAATGTAGAAGATCTCATGGCCAGTGCTCGGAAATAGGTATACATACCACGCAGGGCTAAGGACTGACCCTTATGTAACGTGCACTTTCATTTGCACCAGGCAACCCTGTGGACTGGTCTAGGTGAACTGTATGGATTAAAAAGGCAGCAAACCCTGTATGAGTTTTGTAAAATCGCAGAACCTTCACAATTAACACAGTTACTGGGGAAGGGAGAGCTGTTGTGCTCCCTATGGTGGGGCTATTTCTGGAGCAAATACAGATGGTGTATTTGTGTATTTACAGTGAACCAGTGGTATTTAACCTGTGATGGTGCTTCCGCAACTCAGAATTTTACCACTACGTGATTCCCACTATGTTATAAACAAAACACTGAAATCATTCTGTGCCTAGAGCATGTAGGCAATCTGTACATACAAAGTATAGATGGTATTTGCTTAGGAGCCTAAGGATTGAAATATATATAGATCAATTCATTTACAGTTCAAAGGAGTTTGAGCCCGGACCATTTTTGTTAGCCAACTATTGCCTGTTTACAGCTTACAATGGCCCTGAAGCATACAACTATGTGTGGTGTCTATGCAAATGTGTAACACTTTCCTCACTGATGACATAGAGGACGAGTTGGGAGCTTTCGTACCATTCAAAATTAAATATTAGCAAGACTTCTTCAATAGCCTTGGAAAGAAGTGAGGAAAATTGTGTATACTTGAAATCCACCAACATTCGAAGACCTTAATCATTCATGATTGCAATTTAGTCTGGGAACAAACAGGCATTATTTCCGGGAACAGTGGTAACTGGGGCAGAACATCACCCCAGTGCTCCAAGGATGGCATTGAATAAAAGTGATATCCTACGCAGGTGGAAATTTAAATTTATAATAGGGATTATATTGTCCTTACCCAATAGAAAGGGAGATGTGAATTTATGTACATACAATATGAGCCTATGTTGCCTTCGGGCATGCAGAGTTTCTTAGGGGTTTTGCAGATAACTCCTAGGAGGCAAGATAAGGAAGTAATGGCAGCACTATTGTTGTAATTTGGCAGCATTTAAGTTAAGCATTAACTGAAGACAGCCTGTATTTAGAGGCTAAATTGTCCGCTTTGTGGAATCCATTTTGTATTTCTGTCAGCCATTTTGGCTGCCATGTGCTACCATGTGCTCGCCATGTGCTCGGTCCTACCTTCCTGTCAACTGCTCTTGAAATCTGCCTAGAGACAAGTTATATTTAGTTCCTTTTGCTTTGCACATGCTCAGATGAGCTTGCAGCTGTTCCGAGTTTATAAATGTCAGGATGTGTCTGCTAAAAGTAGAAACTGTTAGCTCCACCCACTTGTCGACTGTGCATTCTCTGTATGACCTTATATGTACCTAAAACCAGCATTTGTGTTAGTACCGCCTTCATTTGAGCCCCTGTGTGGGTATAAAAGGACCAGGATCCTGCCATTCAGTGTGCTACTTCATGCATTACTGAAGGGTGATGTGTGAATGTTAGCTCCACCTCATGAGGTTTAATAAACTCTGTCTTTTATATTTCAGTTTCTGTGCCAACTTCTTCCTAAGTGTCTGAGGACTCTGTGCAGAGAAGGGAGAACCCTAAGCACTGGTAGGCCTTGCTGAGGCTCACTACAACAAATTGGCGCTTCCAACGTGGGACTCATCAACGACTCGGATGCCCGAAGGACTGGTCGCGACGAAGGATTGGAATCTCGCTTTTGGACGCGATCGCTGCCTGAGGAGACACCAGAGTCTTGGCACCCACGGCGTTTTTCCTTTCTTTCTGATCTGACCATCCCGGCGGCGCCGGTCCTTGACTGAGATCTCTTCTGTTGATTCGCCGTGCAGTGACCATTTGGTCGATTTGAGAACTTGGCAGTTGGAACCTGGACACCATTTGATTGGTAAGAGCCGTTTTGCGGCACTTGCTGTTGGTTTGATGCCTTTGATTGGTAAGGTAGTTTTAGTAACACTTACTGTGGCTTTGTTTGTATAATTGGCCAATTTTGGAATCTGTTTTGTAATTATATATGTATTGCAATGCATATAGGCAGGTAATGAGGAGAATTTTCTCTATTTAAAATTGTTTGAACAGCGCAACGTATGAAGAGTACCTTAAGCGCTACTTTGATTATAATACTGCATATTTTGCACTATTTTTTGGCATGCCTGTTTTCAGCACACTTCGTAGGATGTGTTGCTTTTGTAGTGGTACCAATTTGAGACTTGACGAAGCACAACCAGCCTCCCGGAGGGGACGCCTAATAGGGATATGTATATTAAGTATGGTATTTCTTCTATAATGTACTGCACGTTATGGAACAAATATACTAGAAAAGATCCTGAGTTGCGTTGGCCTATGTATGGGTCATTTGATTTGCGAAAAATTCAGTATATGGAACAATGTATGTTTAAACGAAAGACTAGGCAAGATATGTTTGATTGTGTGCGAATGTGGGAGAAAGAAGTGCGTGAGCGAATGAAGCGTGAACAAGCCTTGATTGATAAAGAACAGCGAAAGACCATTTATGCGAAAGCATTAGAGTTAAAAAACAAGGAGATGAGAGAAATTAAAGAGAGGGAAGATAGGGAACGCCATTTACAGGTAACTGGCCAATATGCTGTTAGGCAGCCCCTTTATCCTATCCTTAATAAACCGCAAGATGATTTCCTATTATTAGATCGTTCTCCACCTCCGTATATTTTTTCTTCTGCTCCTCATGAGTCAGATGAGGACTCTTTTTCAGACCAGGACAAAGCTCGAGAAACTCGTTCCATGCTATCTGCTGAGCGTGCATCTGACATTAGATCTACTGCGCGTAAAGCCGTTCGTAGTACTACCACTGCCTCTGAACTTTTAGATAGTATAAAAGGATGGCAGGAAAGGGAGCAAATATATTTTACCGATACATTTGCTGCAGAGGTTATTGAACAATTTAGGAAGTATTCGGTAGAAGTGGAGCCCAATGATGTAGCAGCTGATTGTAAACAATTACGTGACGGTCTTTTTGTCTTCTCCCAGGTGGCTGACACGATCAGACGCTTGGTTAAACTGCGTGTTGAAGCAGCCCGTTTGCGAGAGGAGAAAAAGGCAGCAGAAACAGCTGCACTAGCATCTCAGATCAGCATGGCACGAACTTCTACTCATGAAACAGATAAGAATGCTGTAATTCATGTGAAACCCATGCGGGAAGCCGCGCCTTTATATGTTCCTCCTAAAGGAACGGGTACAGAGGATGATAAGACTTCTCTTAATGCGAAAGGGTACTTTATTTATAATTGGGTTTACACTCCTTGGAATAGAGCAGATGTTATGGCCCTTAAAAATGCATTGCCTGACCCGCGAAAGAATCCAGCAGCCTTTTATGAGGAAGTTGAGGGTGCAATCAGCTCTTGTACTATGACTCTGTCTGATATTGATTTGTTCTTTGGATTAATATTACCGCCTGATATGTGGAGAACTGTGCGTAAAATAGATGATAATGCGACATTTGGAGCATTGTGGAAAGATTTAGAGCGGTTAGATGAAGATAGAGAACCTGCACAGAAACCGTGTCAGTTAATTTTAAATCTTCCGGCAGCTATATTAGTTAAGTTAAAGACGATCATTCCCCCTAAAAAGATAGATTGGACAGTGCTAGCGTCTTGCAAGCAAAAGGTAGATGAATCAGTTTCTGACTTCTTCACACGCTTTGAAGAAGCATTTCACGATTTTAGTGGCCAGTCATTGACAGATGACACGGGTAGGCATCTGTTTGTCGATAAATATGTCGCAAACCTTTTGCCAGGAATAGCTAGTCGCTTAAAGGCCAGTGAGAGTTCATGGACTACATCTTCTCCGGTTTCTCTTTTAACTATGGCCCAGTATTATGAGCGGCAAGAATTAGAAGCCAAAGGTAATGAGGACAAAAAGTCTAAAGAGTTGAAAACAAAGGTTATGTTGGCTCAAGCTTATGGTCCGCCTTCTAGAGGTAATGATAGAGGTGGACGTGGATCTTATGGTTCGTCCTTTCCTTCCTCTGCCCGTTCGAATTTGTCTGTTGATCAGTGTGCGTACTGCAAAAAATTTGGACATTGGCTTTCTGATTGTCCAGTGCTGCGTGCTCAGCAGAATCTACGTGGTCGGGGACAAATGAGAAATCGTTCAGGATATCAAGGGCCTAGAGGAAGCGCGAATGATCGTGCTCGGTTTGATGCTAATACACGTGGGCAGAATGGGTTTAACACTTTTGATAGAAGGAACCAATATCAAATGTCTGACTATGCGCCCTCTGATTTTCAAGATTCTGCTTATGCATAGGATTGCCTAGGATGGGGTAAGGAATCAATTGAAGTTCCAGTAGATCAGAGGGGTCCCTATGTTACAGCACATGTTTTGGGTTCTACTGATCAGTTTCTGGTTGATACAGGAGCTACTCGTAGCGCCTTGTCTAAACAATTGGTTCCAAGGGCTCCCCTGTCTGGCTTAACCATTACATCGATAGGTTTCGATGGAACACCTTCCCTTAGCCCATTGTCACAACCACTTGCATTTGATATTGATAAGTTTACTGCTCCATGTCCGTTTTTGCTTTCTCCAAACACACCAGACAATATTGTGGGTCTTGATATGCTTAAATATTTCAGGGCTACGATAAGGTGTTCTCCGGAAGGAGTACGGGTTATTTTGAATGACAACTACCCTATGATTGAGAGATCTTGTATTGTTAAAGAGGACATTGCACTAGCCTCACTCCCTAGTACTTTGTGGGCTACTTCGGACACTGATGTAGGGCAAATGGTTATTCCACCAGTACATATTAGTGTCAAGGAGGGCGCTTTATTGCCAAGACTGCCTCAGTATAAAATTTCTCGAGAAGGAGAAGAAGCACTCACACGTATTGTACATGACTTAATTAAGGTGGGGGTTGTGGAAGAAGTTCCTTACAATATTTGCAATAGTCCGATTCTTCCCATTTTGAAAAAAGATACTGACACTAGGATTTATAGATTTATTATCGATTTGAGAGAAGTCAACAAGATTGTAGTACCACAGTACCCTGTAGTATCTGACATAACGACATTGCTTACCTTGGTCCCTCCAACAGCAACTACATTTTCTGTAATTGATCTGAAGAACGCTTTCTTCTCGATTCCTATTCATCCTGATAGCCGATATTTGTTCGGTTTCACTTTGAATAATAGATCATACAGATTTTGTAGAGTTCCTAGAGGCTATACTGAGAGTCCTAGTATTTACAGTCAAGCATTAAAAAGACAGCTTGATTCCTTTACCTTGCCTAAAGGAGTGGCTCTCATACAATATGTCGATGACATCTTGTTGGCAGCCGATACACCTGAGCAGTGTGAGAAATGCACTTTGTCTTTGCTTTCTTTTCTTGCTACACACCACCATAAAGTATCACGAAAGAAATTGCAATATTGTAGACCGAAGGTGACCTATTTAGGACACCTTCTGTCTAAGGAGGGCCGTGCACTGACACCAGATCGCATTCAAGCAATTTTAGACACCCCAGTACCTTCCACGCAGAAAGATGTCCGTGCATTCATTGGTCTGACTTCGTTTTGCAGGCAATGGATATTGGGTTTTTCACACATTGTTAAACCCTTGCTAGCACTTTTGACTAAAAACACTCCGATCCCCCTTCCATGGACAGATGAATGTCAAAATGCTTTTTGTCAGTTGAGACAAGCTCTTTGCTCTGCACCAGTGTTAGGCACACCAGATTACACGAAGGCTTTTACACTCTATGTACATGAGAAAGAAGGATGTGCATTGTCAGTTTTAGTACAGACACACGGGGACAAACAGCGTCCTTGTGCATACCTTTCTGCAGTTCTTGACCCTGTTGCTCGTGCATTGCCTGGGTGTTTCCGTTCAGTTGCAGCGACGGCTGTGTCCATACGTCAGAGTGAAGGGATAGTTTTGTCACACAAACTGTTGGTGCTAGTACCCCATGCAGTAGATGCCCTTTTGAATCAGACTAAGACTCAGCACTTAACTAGTGCTCGTTTGACAGGATACGAATTGACACTGCTAGCACCTCATATTACCTTGAAAAGATGTGCGACACTGAACCCCGCCACTTTGTTGCCATATCCTGCGACTCAGTCTCAGCCAAAGGAGCCTCACGATTGTATATTCCTTACTGAGGAACAGACAAAGGGTCGCATCGATTTGCAAGATACGCCCCTTCCAGATGTAGATGGGGAACTGTGGGTTGATGGGTCCTGTTTGAAGTTACCAGATGGCACGACTTCAGCTGCTTATGCAATTACCACGCTTGAGACAGTAGTGAAAACAGCTCGCATACCTCAGAAGTCGGCTCAAGCAGCTGAACTAATAGCTTTGACACGAGCATGTGAGCTTAGCACTGACTTGTGTGTGAACATTTACTCGGATAGCCGCTATGCTTTTGGAGTGGTTCATGATTTTGGCCTACTCTGGAAGGAAAGAGGCTTTCTTACATCCCATGGGATGCAGATAATACACGGAGAGTTAGTGCATAATCTCTTGACTGCACTTACATACCCAAAGAAAGTTGCTATTATGAAATGTAGCGCACACAAGAAAGTGACTGACAAAATAGGACAAGGCAATGCCTTTGCAGACCGCGTAGCCCGTGAGACTGCGATGCAGCGAAGCACTACACCCATGTACGTAGTGAAATCACAAGCTGAGCGTTGGCATGATGCTAGAGAGGAAGTATTGGATATACAGAGATCTGCTTCTGTGGAAGAGCTTGAGCAATGGTCTTAAGAAGGAATATTAGATGATGAGGGTTGTTGGTGTAACAAAGAAATGAATAAGTGGAAATTGCCTGCGGTCTATTTACAACCTATGGTTCAAATGGCACATGGGCTGGCACATGTTGGAGCTCTAGCAATAACTACATTGCTTACACAAGTTTGGGAGCATCCTGAAATTGCTAGCACAGCCAAAAGGGTAGTACAGTCCTGTTTGATCTGTTGGCAGTATAATCCTGGAAAAGGGACACGAACTCCTACAGGAGGGTTTGCTACACCAACCGCACCTTTTGAAGTTTTGCAGATGGATTACATCCAACTCGAACGCTGCAATAATTTGAAATATGTCCTAGTGGTGGTATGTGCCTTTAGCAAATGGATAGAGGCATACCCTACGAAGGATAATACTGCTCTCACCACAGCAAAGGTGCTTCTAAAGGAGTTTTTCCCTAGATACGGTGTTTGTAAACTTTTGTGGAGTGACAATGGACCTCATTTTATTGGGCAAGTTGTTGAGCATGTCCTGAAAGGATTAGGGATCAAACAGAAATTCCATACAGTTTTCCACCCGCAATCAGCAGGATTGGTGGAAAGGTATAACGCTACTCTAAAAACAAAGTTGGCGAAAATACTGGCTTCCACGTCCCTAAAGTGGCCAGATGCACTACCTTTGGCATTACTATCCATAAGATCGGTGCCACATTCACGATCAGGTCTTACCCCCTATGAGGTGGTGTTTGGGAGACCAATGAACATTTGGGGAATTCCTAAGCCACGCCCCATACATGATGTTCCTTGTGTTCTGATGAATGATTATTTGGCACAGTTAACTGACAGTTTGATTTCTATTCATCAACAGGTTCGAGAAGCTCTTCCTGACAGATCTACAGGTGAGGCCCACGAACTCCGTCCTGGTGACCATGTAATGGTCAAGGTCTTTGACAGATCGAACAGCTTGGAGCCAAGGTGGCGAGGACCAGAGCAGGTGCTCCTTGCGACAAGAACAGCAGTTCGAGTGACAAACAGAAAGAATTGGATCCACAGCACACACTGCAAACGCGTGTCGCCTGCCTTGGTGGAACCGGCTGTGTTGACCGACCATCGAGAGATTCTGGAGACGGAGAAAGGCCAAGCTATCTCACCTGACGAATCTGCGGAAGTCTTCCCGGACCACACGATCACTGGAGTATCCAGATATCAATTGAGACCGAGGAAAGGATCTGCAGTTTTGAAAAAGACTGGTTGAGCTACCACCCTGGGTTAGTGAAACGGAGAGTCATTGTGGCAAGGGGAGGGGGATCAGCCCTGTATTAGTGTAGTGACACCCACTTTGGCCCATGGTGAAGAAATCAGCGGCTGCCCAGGGAGAAGAGCTCCAACGACTGTTTTCAACAAGTTTTCAGAAAGATCAATCATTACTGCTGCTAAAATGAAAAAACAAATCATTTGTGCTGTAGGGTTTGTTGTTGCTATGGTGGCTATGGCAGCAATTACATGGTACATCGAGAAGGTGGCTCCTGTTCGACAGCTTTTTGTTGCCACTACGCCAGTACCCGTGGAACACCACTACTTTACTCTTCCTTACCATGAGCAAAAGCATCGACAATCCTACCTAAACAATACTTTTATCCAGATGTTGCACCATACTCACAATGCTACGAATACTACCAACTGTTGGGTGTGTGGGATGATACCTGCACATCAAAAGAAAGGAGGAACACCTTTTATTCCTCTTCCATTTTCTCACAATGGTTCTTGTCAAGCTTGGTATGCGCTTTTGTTTGCATATGGAAAGCCTTCAGTAGGTGGGATTATTTTTCAACTTAATAAAGTGTGTTATCAAAATAAAGAAGGTTATCCACAAGCCAAAGGGACTAAATGGGAATGGGAAGAGTATCAACCGGACAATATTTCAACACCATATGTTTTCACAAATGTGAGAATAATAAAGAACATTGGACCTTTTGTGATTTCTGTGACAAAAGCTAAAGCAGATTTGTGTATTTGTAGTGTTGGAAGAATTCCAGTGGGGAGGAGCGAGTGTACTGTAATCCTGACCATTGAAGGTGCCAATAAGAGCACTTTCACAGCCTCGCATAATACGTATTTTGTGTGCGGAAATAACGGATATTATCAATTACCTGTTGGGTGGTCAGGAATCTGCTATGTATCTTTTCTGTTGCCCCCTGTGTTTCTGGCACCTGCATTGTATCACCGTGATTTTAAACTGTACAATGACATTTCCAAAAACAGAAATAAGAGGACAATAAGTATGGATGAAGTTGACCAAACCGACACTACCCTACAACAATATGTTGATTTCAATTTGGGCTTATTTTTCTTTGTGGGTGCTGCATTAAATAGCAGGAAGATTAGGCGACTGACTCGTGTTGTGGAAGCTGTTACTAATCAGACAGCTATGGCACTTGGGAACATTACAGAGGAACTACAGATTGCAAGGATTGTAGCACTCCAGAATAGGATGGTGCTAGACGTGATTTTGGCTGATCGAGGTGGTGCATGTCGCATCATCGGTAGCAGCTGTTGTGTATTCATACCAGATCACTCACCTTCAGTATATGACGCAATATCAAAACTGCATAAGATTGCTGCAGAAATTCATCCAGAGACTGGAACTTGGACTTTTGCTGGATGGTTTTGGACTCTTGTTTCTGCTTGGGGCTGGAAGCTACTGACTATCCTATGTGTAATAATTACAATATTCTTTACATGCTGCGTATGTATCCAATGTGGTCCAATGCTTTGCTCCATTTGCATCTCTGCTTGTATACCTGCCAGAGGGAACATTGCTGAAACAAAGGCCCAACAAATGTTGAATAAAGAGGTGGCCGAAATAATGTTAATAGATGTACGGGATGAATATCTAGATTACCCCAGATAAACGAATGTCTTCAGCCAATGCTGAAAGGGTCGTCTGTTGTAATTTGGCAGCATTTAAGTTAAGCATTAACTGAAGACAGCCTGTATTTAGAGGCTAAATTGTCCGCTTTGTGGAATCCATTTTGTATTTCTGTCAGCCATTTTGGCTGCCATGTGCTACCATGTGCTCGCCATGTGCTCGGTCCTACCTTCCTGTCAACTGCTCTTGAAATCTGCCTAGAGACAAGTTATATTTAGTTCCTTTTGCTTTGCACATGCTCAGTTGAGCTTGCAGCTGTTCCGAGTTTATAAATGTCAGGATGTGTCTGCTAAAAGTAGAAACTGTTAGCTCCACCCACTTGTCGACTGTGCATTCTCTGTATGACCTTATATGTACCTAAAACCAGCATTTGTGTTAGTACCGCCTTCATTTGAGCCCCTGTGTGGGTATAAAAGGACCAGGATCCTGCCATTCAGTGTGCTACTTCATGCATTACTGAAGGGTGATGTGTGAATGTTAGCTCCACCTCATGAGGTTTAATAAACTCTGTCTTTTATATTTCAGTTTCTGTGCCAACTTCTTCCTAAGTGTCTGAGGACTCTGTGCAGAGAAGGGAGAACCCCTAAGCACTGGTAGGCCTTGCTGAGGCTCACTACAACACTATCTTCTAGAATATCTATGAATATAAAACCAGGCGGATGGAGTAGACGTTTTTGTCTATGTAAAGAGTACGCGATTTGCAATGACAATACTTAGCTTCAAATAATTCGTGAAAGACAACATTGCATGCAAGAGGCCTCCCAAAAGTGATGTTTTCTATGGTTAATGGAATGCTAGATTGTCATAGAGAGTTTGACCCTACCCCTGGAAACCAGGGTTACTGGAGGAAAGTTACATGTGTTCTTAATTTGAATCAACATTCACCTAATCTTGGTGATAATGCGGAGTGACCAGGTTTATGATTAGCGAGATTAAGTTGGAACTTTTCCACCTACTCTTGCTTTTGGTACTTGCAAGCAGTATAATGACACTAGATTGCTAAATGACTGATACTCAGTATGAACAATTTGAAACTAATGTACCCAAGCATTATTCAGGCGTCAATGGCTGGATGTAGGATTGATCCTTCACCTTTTTCTTAGAGGGTCTGAGGAAAGGGCAACTCCTTCAATATTTCTTACTGTCTGTACCCAGGGTAACACGGTTTAAAGAGAGAATGCCCTCTGGAAAGTAGTGCCTGAGAGCACCAGGAAGAAAAAACCTAAGGGCATAAAAGACAATTGTAAGAAAGTTCCTGCAAGGCTGAACTTCTGAGTCTCATTAGGACAACAATTGTAGTATGTCTGGCAGAACTGGAGCAGAGCTAGAGCTGTAGGGCTATAGATCAGACCAGGAGCTAGCAGGACTGGAGAAGAACTTGCACAACTGGAGCAGAGCGGGCAGGACTGGAACAGGTGTGGGGCAGATCTAGAAGTGCACAACTGAAGCAGATTTGGAGATGACCAGATTGAAAAAGACTTGGAGCTGGCAGTACTGCAGCAGAGCTAGAGCTGGCAGGTCTAGTGGAGATCAGGAGTAAATAATCAACAACAGGCGCAAGCTGGAGGTGGTTTGCAACACACTGGTACACTGATTGGCGGTGCTTTTTATAATGGTAGAATAGGAACCATATGAGAGAAAGAGGCAAATCTCTGAACAGGAACTACCTGACTGGAAGCGGCTGGACTCTGCACTCATAACAGGAACTATCTGACAAGAGGGGAATGATTTCAGATTTGGATTTACTGAAATTATGTTCATGTTTTGTTATTCATTATTTAAAGGAGCCTGTTTGGTTGACTCCTTAAAATGGGGCTTACACTAAAATTAGGTTGAAATGAACCTTCACATCTTAGGGCCTTATTATGACATTGGCGTTGTGGCAGCGGGCAGCCACACCAGCGCCCTGCTGCCACACCTCCAATCCCATATTGAGACCGCAAGCCGGATTCTGACTGGAATCCAGGTCGGGCAGTCCTGTGGTGGCTGGCCCGCAGCTGTGCAGTGCTAAGGCTCATACGTGAGCCTTAGCAAGGCACTGCAACGGGAATGCCATTGCACGTTCCTGCAGGGCTGTCAAGTCCATGCCCTGCAGGAACTGGAGGTGCATGCATCTCCTGGCACAGAGGCAACAAGGGGCTCTATAGGGCCACCTTTGTTTCCTCACCGCCGCCATGTAAACTGTGGCGGTGAAGAGACTCCTAATATGCTTGGCGATGCAGCAGCGGCACCACCAGCATACTAGGGACCTCAGACCACTGCAAGACCTCCAGGGATTGCGGATCCATGGCGACAGCAGCAGTCCCATGGCGGTCCGACCACCCTAGATGTAATGGGTTTGGCAGTCCATCAGACCACCCAACTCGTAATAAGGCCCTTAGAGTTGTGCCCACTACTGGCCTAGAAACATAACATCAAGACCCAGCAGGAATCATAGCACTGGTATTAGAGTATGGCGGATATGCTACAGTTTAGATTCATGAATGGCTGAGTTGAGTTATACTCGTTAGCATGTAAACATTTTATCATGCCTTCTACCGTTAATCCTTTCAACTATGCCTTCCAGGTGGGAGAGCATGTTGAAAGTGATCATTTGCCCAGAGTTTTGAATTTCGATCTTGGCTGTGAAGAATAAAAACAATATATGGTTTGCCCTAAGAAGATTTAGATATCTAAAAAGTGGTGGATGGTTGTTAGAATGATATTGAGGTATTCAAGAAGATTAGTAACACAAAAGTGAAAACCTGACAAAGGAGGGGAAAGTTTATAAATAAGATCAACATATGAAGAGAGCCGGAAAGGTTTACCCAAGGTAAGGACACCTGTGGCAATAGTGATTTTAGGGAGGAAAAGCAAAGAGTATAAAAATACTAAAGAAAATAATAAGTGCAATGCTCTGAGAATTGTCAAGCAAAAATGGACAAGGCCTTAACGAAAGGCAATGGTAAAGATTACTGGAAGGAAGTCAGAAATAGTTTTTTGCACACTGATGCTAACTAGGGTGCTTTCATTCCAATGATCCTGAATGAATTCCTTTGAGAACTAAATGGAAAAGATGAAAGAGTGAGTAACCTAGACTTCTTACATTGTGTATGTAGAAAAAGATTTAAGATGTTTACATCACAAAAATGCATAGAGGAAGTCATCAATGATCTGATGTCTAACATTGTCCCAGTCCTTGATAGTACTTAAAATCATGTTAGTAAGCAAAATTGGCTCTGGTGGGCTCCTCTTCATCTTTTGACTCATAGTTACATATGTTGAAATCTCTAAATCATGAAGGTATTGGGTATTAAAAAACATATCTAAAAATTGAAAGAAATGGGTGGCAAGTACATTTAGATTGATTTCCTCATTAAATGAATTTTGAAACATTTTTGCACAGCTAAAATAGAACTACTTACTGATATGCCCAGAAGGAAAGCATATGAGACCCCTAATTCAGGTTGGTGTTTTACCATACATGAAGATCTTAAATCAGTAGTGGCACTCACGACTTTGAACAGGTGCAGCACCGAGGCAGGGATTGGACAGTGCCTGGTGTGGATGCATTCAAAACCTTTTTCGAAGAAGCTGTGACCTGTGTACTTATCCATTGCATAGTTACTTAATGCCTGATTTAGAGTTCAGCAGACGGGTTATTCTGTCACAAAGGTGATGAATATCCCATCCACCGTATTACAAGTGCCACTGGATATAATGCACTTGTAATACAACAGACATGATATCCATTAAGTTTGTGATGGAGTAACCTGTCCGCCGAACCCGAAATCATGCCCATAGGCTGTGGTTGCACTGGTCCAAATAACAATGACCTATTAGCTTATGGCTATTTCTCTTTGTGGAAAACCAAAGAATAAACACAAACAACAGTTCTCCCTGTGACAGCAGCAGGACTTTCAAGATTGTGACATTGACTATCTCCTAAGTGGGAATGGTGTCAGAACTCACATATTCACTTCATCTGTCTATACATTCCTCTCATTGAGTCGAGCACCAACTCCAGAGTTCTTTCTATAACCAATATATCACTCAGGATTTAACTGTACTTGCTTTATGAGCGATGAACCCTTGTACTAGTCTGCCATCCTAGATCTGTTCTGCACGGAAAGGAAGACTGCACTTACTTCCTTGTGTGAGAAAGGGAAGTTTGGCTTGTATTGCCATTTTTTATCAGTTCTGTTAGGAAGCAAACTTCTGCTGCTGCGTCCCGATTTGAATGAGCCCTGTGATGGGGAAAGCTTGTGCTCATACTGCCCTAGCTTGCTTTGTTTTTGCCCAAGGTGTACCTGTTCCATGAAGAAGGGTTATTCCACTGCTGAAACCCTCTTTTAGGAAAAAAGTAAAGGTTATATTGAATTAACTTGCATAACATGCCTTATGAACCAGGGACTCTTTCACAACATCAGGGGTGGCTCATCCGTTTGAGCGGAGAAGCGTGGCCCCACAGGCCAGAGCTGAAAATTAAAATGGTAATAAAGTTTATTTATTACCATTTTATTTTTCAGCAACTGACCCATCCTGAACTGAGTGACAGGATGGGCAGGGCAAGTGCTGCCGAGCGGCAGCAGCAGGGAGCTGTGAGCTTTAAAATGTGCAAGTCTCTTTGGCCAGCTGTCTTGTGACAGCCAGCCAGACATGCGCATTTTAAAGTTCTCTAACATAGCTGTCTTAAACAGCTGGGTTAGAGAAAGCACAGACCTCCAGTGCTCTTGAGAGCGCTGAGTGAGGTCTCTTCAACCAATCCTGGAGCTGCTCTCATGCTGGTGAGAGCAGCGCTACGATTGGTTAGTGTAGTTTCCTGGGTCCCGGAGCCTCCCTAGAAGAGAGACGATGGTGGAGGAGGACGTCAAGCCTAAAGGTAAGTGGTTTTATTTTGCGTTTCCCCCACCACCCTTGTTACACGGCAGCCACCAAAGAACAATATTTGATATGAGATACCTATAATCCTGAGGAACTAGCCTGACCATATAGGGGCTATATTTGAATGCCAAAACATGTTGACAGAAAGAAGAAGTAGGATTCATTGCACAAAACTCTTGTCCTTAATTTAGTCCAAGAAGACACCAGTAAAACACTTTTAGCTCATCCACAACTAATTTTAATATGTTTGATAGTTTAACAAAGGAAGAACATAAATGTCAACATCAGAGACTAAACCTCACCCAGACTTGGGAACCCATAACTAGTAGACTGTATAAGCAGTGAACATTAATTAGTACCATCGGATGATTCCTAGTGCTAGATGCGGAACCCACTGATGATGCACAAGACACAAGGTGGATGAGGGTTTGTCATCATATGTGAGTATATGAATGCATGGTAATTCCATTAGGAATTTGACTGTTTCTTCCATGGGTTTTCTAATTATTGTATGTTTATATCTGTTTACAGAGAATTTAAACCAGTTATTTAATTCCTCGCAATTCCTCCTACTGTTTTGTACTTTTCCAGGCTGTCATTCTTAAGGTAGACCATAAAACGCTGTTGAATGCGTTACTGTAAATGAACACTGAGCCTGTGGCTATATGCCCACTTTAAATTGCTTCATAGCAACACGAGAGCTAGGGTGTTGATTACAGAGAGGAATCAGTGCATGGATAATATTAAAATTCATGTTGCTTTGAGACAGGGCTATTGCCTAATATATTTTTGGCAGAACTGTCAAACAGCCTTTTGCAGTCACAGGGAGAATTGCCTCTGTTTACTTCCCTGTGTGTGGACAACACAGCCCTTATGGATATGACAGCTGTTGGTCTCCAGAAACAGTTTGATATCACTGTAACTTCATATGTCAAAAATAAACAAATTATAAATGGGATTATACCAAAAGTTTTGATATTTTGATTTCAATTTCTGAAAAGTTAATGGCACTTACAAGTACCAAAATTAGACGTTTTACAAAGCTACATATTTTGGACATAATATGTACTTGATGTAGTCCTGGAGGAAACACAAGAAAGAAGGAAAAAGTCTTGTTGAGGACCCAGGTGGGATATCTAATTTAGTAACAGCACAGGTATTTAGAGTTCCATTATTCCCATACCAGAAGCACATTTACAGAAAACAATCAGTTCTGATGGCTCTCTTTGGAGCTCATTTGTGGGCAGTAAAAATAAAGACTTTTTTTAAAGCTGGTAAGTGCACTCTGTGGAAAAAACCTCCCTTAGTTACTCATTTACACGTACTGAGGCGATATGTATGTAAATGGATGTAGCGAGCCTCAGGATCCAACCAGAAAGTTTTTTGCAGCTGTAATACACACAGAGCCTGGGGATGGAATAAGTGTTTGCACCCTAAGGGCACTTTTCCGCATACATGACCCATTCGGTAATATGCATCAAGCGAAGTAACATACATAAGTCCCCATTCACTGGCCATGACTGATGGAGCCACTGTTTCTAAACAAGAATCCAAATTTCACTAATGAACTCTCAGAGTTAGTGACTCTGCTGGCCAATGCATTATTTTCTGTAGTCAGGTGCACTGTTCCAATCTGTACTGGGCACACCCACTTAAGGGTGCACTGCAATGGAGACCAGCACAATGAACAATAAGTTAACCAGCTGATGGTGCACTATTCCAATAAACTTCACCGTACACATGTATATTTACTCACATGAAAATCTACTACTGCACCTATTAGTAACTTTACACCTTTTTGCTATTCACCCTTTTCAAATGTAAAGTTACTCTAGTAGTTACTTTACACTATTTTGCTATTCACCATTTCTACTCCTTGGTGCAGACTTGCATGTCCTTGCCCCTGACGGAACCTCATAGACCATGATTTACAAGTCTAAAGTCACTCCTCGTATTTTCTCACACATTGGATGCAGTCTCCATCCATAAGAGAGAGCTGACAGGAGAGGGCAGTCCCTCAACACACACTACTTTGCACACCCATCACCTGAGACAGGCATCTCAGTGGAGATGCCAGTCCATCCCGGTCACTATTACGCAAACCTGTCATTTGAGAGAGAGGTCTGAAAGGAAAGTCTAGTCCATCCCAGCTCACTACTATGCGCATCTGTCATCTGGGATAGAGTTTTGAAAGGAGAGGACAATCCATCCCCGCACCCTACTACGCACACCTCTTAAGTTACAATACAAAGCCATTCCCTTTCAAAATAATTTCTGCACACAGGATATATTCTTCAGTTATTCTGCCCTACATACACACAAAAAATAATTAATTTTCTTTTAAAAAACCCTAGAAATTCACTGAAAAAAACAAAGGTCAAAGTAACGGTATAATTAGGTGTGATAAAAACATCTGTTTTTGTTTTTAAAAAGTCTTCGAAATTCATTGAAAACACCAATGGTTAAAGTAAATTATAGTTAGGTGAATTTCTCAGTGGGAACATTAATGTTTTGATCTAAAAAACACAGAAATTCAGCAGTTATAGTTAGCAGCGCTTACTATAACTTGTGCCCCCACCATGCACTGCTTATGACCTCACATATGACATCGCTCAAGACATGTTCTATGGCATAATTTATGGCATTAGCGAATATCTGAAGGGGCTTATGAGGAGTTTGGTGGATCATGTTGGAAGGTTTACGATAAAGCTTTCTCATTAAAGAAGGCATCCAATCAGAATATGTTTCGGGACCAGACGGATATTATTGCATGGTTATGTTGTATGATGCTAAAAAAGAGGATAATGGTCAGCCTCCCTTTTGGCCAGCTACTGGAGAAGGAAACAGGAAGAGAGGTTGCTGGGCTTTTAACAAGAAAACATGTACCAAGCCTCAAGGGTCATAAAATTCAAGCACAATTGTTCATTCTGCGGGACCGCAGGCCACCCGGAGTTCAAATCTTTTGAGAAAGCCAGAGAAAACGAGGGCAAAAGTAAGTGATATTCAGTTTCAATCAGCCAACATTAGTCTCCTGTGTCTTTACTGGCTTGAATTCTTGGCTAAATACTTACCAATGACATGACGTGGCGCGTCATTTGTAATGTGGTTTTATGGTTTGAGATTACCAGTACTAGGTTTAGAAGACCCAATTTAACAAAAAATCATCAGTTTTTATGTCTGACCAAGGAGGTTGCTCGAAGGAGGAGCAAGACAGAAATAAGGGCCTCATTTATAGGGAACTGGCATAAGGCAGTGCCGCAAGACTTCTTGCTATGCTGTCCTACACCAATGTGAAAGGGCAGGAAGGCACGGTATTTATGAAATATGGTGCATTTCTGTCCTTTCCCCCTATGCTGGCACACGATTTTCTGCCTAGCGCCAACGCAGGCAACCTTGCACCATGGTTGCAGGCAGGATTATTTTGTGCAGGAAGGGGCACCTTTCTGCACAGAAACAATCCTGAGAGGCATTTTCCTCTTTGCATGTGTGCTGCAGAATGCAGCACGCATGCAAAGAGGAAGAAATGAGGAGAAATAAAAATATTTCACCTTGTTATGCCTGCTCTGGGGAGGAATAAGGTTTTGCCGCTGCCCCAGGGTTATGTAGAGTAAGGCAAGGAAGCAACGTGAACTGCTTTGTCTTACTCCATATCTATGAGGACATGCAAAGCTATGCAGAGTGGCTTTGTGTCACCTCACAGATATGATTGGGAGGCTTGCACTGCAGGAGCGTCAAAAAAATTGATGTTCCGGCAGAGCAAGCCTCTTATAAATAAGCCCCTAAGCTTGTAAAGGGTGTCGGGGCCTTACAGTAGCCCTCCACTTGTTGATTTTGCCAGCTTCCCAATGGGGTAAGTGCCCAAAAAAGACCTGGGAGAGTTTAGGCTCAACCACAATTTGTCGACTTCAAAAGGGGCCTCTGTTTATGGTGCAATCAATCCATTATTGTGCTCACAGAGATATGCATTCTTGGGCAGACCTTTAAAAAAGTGAGGGAGTTTGGCCCCGAATCTCTTATGGCTAAAACCAACAAAGAATGGGCCTTCCAACTTCTTTCGGTCCATCCATCTGATTTTCACCTGCTAGGCTTTTAAGCTGAGGAAAACGTGCCCCAGGACAAATGCATGCCCCTGAGGTGTTCAGTCTCGTGTGCTTACTTTGAGCTATTTAGTACCTTCCTGGAATGGCTCTTCTCCCAGGTGTCTGGTTTTGATGCAGTCATGCACTGTTAGGATGATGTATTATTCTTGGGCCCCAGGGATTCTATAAGATGTGCAATCTCATTGGCAACCTTCCAAAACATTATGGGTCACTGTGGGGTTCCATTGGCCCAGGAAAAATGCAGCCACATTAGTATTCCTCAGTATTGAAATTTTTTCTGCAAAAGTGGAGTGCAGACTGCCCGCTGGAAAGGTATGTCACATGGGCAAAGGGGTCATTGTCGTCTGACCTAAGTTAGCATGAGCACATTGTAGATTGCCTGCTGCTTTGCGCATGTTACTACATGAGTTTATTTTGCAAATGCCTCTTTTGTTATTTTCACATGAGAACCTATTGCTGTTTTCACTCTTTACAGGTTCCTGGGATTTAGTTTGAACATTGTGAACAAGGTCGAATAACAATGCCCCTTGTCATTCTGTTCTAAACAGGCCCTAGCACCTAGATAAAACATACAGATGCAGCTGTTGTTTGGGAATACGTACTTTAGTCTTATTGGAATACACGGATAGGTAGGACACACTTGGAGAGGGACATTTCCAGGGAGAAGAGCATGACAGCACCTATGATTTAGATCTACCATCTATAGACTGAGGTACGGGGTCTGCAGATAATGCCCAGAGATCTTCTAATATATAATCATCCTGTTTCTATACAAGGGGAGGGAGGTTAGGTTACGCTGTCTTTCACTATGACTGCTCCTTTTATGATCTACGGAGTACCTGCTATGCTTACCATATTTGTGTTATGCATTTTGCTGCTTATTGTGGCACCTATACTGCATACTAGAGCACATTAGTTAAAATAAATAGTTTAAACTTGTTTGTGTCTCTGTCAGAGCTTATTGTGGACAAGTACAAGAGTCTGAGCAAGAGGGTGTGTCTTGCAACCGCGATTCCTGAGTGAGTCAGGAGTGTTGTGTTCTGGGGTGTCTAATCACTTGTTCCTTTGTGAGTGAGTAGGAGGGCAAGTGAGACACTATAGCTAGTCGGTCCCGGGCTCATGGGTACTAAGGTGGTAGGATGGCTTAGTCCCTATATACTAAGGTACCATAACCCTACGCATAGGTCTGTGTTTGCGCAGAACCCCTGCAACAGGTAAAAGCATTCTGGTCATCACTCGAATTATGCTTGAAGTCACGCGAGCTTACTTTACCCCATTACAAGTGTTGGTAGGGCAGCTTAATTTTGCCTTGCAGATCATGCCAATGGGTCTCCTGTCAAGTTGCAGGACTTACGATGTTTCCATTCAGGGGCAAAAGTGACAGCCACATATTTCCCGACAATTGTATGGATTCTTGGCCCCCAGTTCTGTTTGGAGCTAATCATGGCCAGTCTTGCTCCTTATGAGGGAGCCTTCCAGAATTCCTTGGATACAACACAGAGCACCAACAAGCACAGCGTTTCTCTCTGGGGTCTTTGTTAGTCTTCATCCAGCACATGAGGACAGAGGGGAGGTCAGCGGCAGCAGCCAAGTGGCACATTACAGCATTAGCATTTTTCCCCAAATTTGGGGGGATGCTGAATTGTTCCCATTCATTCATGGTGAAGTGAGCCCTTAAAGGCAGGGAGGGATTGGAGAATGCTCCCGGAGATAGCAGGTGGCCCTTTGACCGAGGCAAGCTAGGAAAGATCCTGGGGGTCCTACTCATAGTGTCCAGTTCCAGTTACAAAACAGCATTGTTCGCAGCAGTTTCTTCCCTCGCCTTTTACAGTGCATTCATCATCTTGGAGGTTGTATCCATGGAGGCCTGTTACTCAAACACATTTCCTGTATTGGGGGAAACTTGGTTGTTACCCTTTCTCACTCTAAAACTGATCATCTGGTAAAAGGACAACCATTCATACTGAGGAGACTAAAGGGGTTCTGGTGGCTGCCCAGTTACTTTGGTAACTGGGTTTTTCTAAAGAATCCCCGCAAGCAGCAACTTCCTTGTTAATGCATGCTTCTGGTGCATGCCTGTCAAATTATCAGTTTAGCCGAGTAATGCACATGGCATTGCGGGAGGCAGTATTAGAGGGCAAGAGCTAAAGTTCTTACTCCTTTAGAATTGAGGCTGCAACATCGACGGTGGGTGCCAGTTTTGGCATCGAGGATGTTAAGAGAATCAGGAAGTGGAATTCCAACTGTTACTAATGCTTGGTTCGTATGAACATGATTCAGAGGAATGACCAGCTCATGTTTGATGATGAATGGCAACTTCAATTTTCCAGTCAAATCTTTCTATTAGGTCACTTGGTGCCAGCCTGTGTATGGATACTCAGCCACTCCTTCGTGCAAAGAGCGAGAGTAGTTTTCAAGCAAAGGTCGTTTCACAGACAAGCAGAAGACGCTGACCTGCAAGTTCACTGGAGGGCAGAAGGTGGTCTACGACTAGATGGTTTCTGACAACTCCTGGAAGAAATGAAGGAAAGGAGACTACCCCTACCTGCACTAATTATTCTTCACATCAGTGGTAATGACTTGGTACTCTTGGAGAGTAGAGGCCTATTTGAGAACTTGTTTGTTGAAATTGCATGGTTGGCAAAATGGTTTCCGGAGGTGATTATCCATTGGTCACAGATTATTCCAAGGACCTTGCAGAGGGCGGGCCATTCTGCAAAGGGTCTGAATGAGTCTGTGAGGCGCTTGAATAGTTGCTTAAAACAGTTGATGAATACGTAGTGGCTGAAAACAATACCTCATTGTTGCATGCAGTGGGAGTCATTGTTTCACTGGAGAGTAGTTCACTTATCCTATCAGGGTAATGAAATGTTTGCGAAAACACTTTTGGCTTTTGCAACACACCGTGCTTAGCCGACCAGGCCTGTGGCAGTGACGAAGTTGTGTATGGCCACAAAGCAGGTAAACACCTTGGTATCAAGAACAAATGCAGGCAAATTCTGTATAAATTCGATTTTAAGCCTAAGTTCAAGTCAAGCTGTTGTCCTATGTGTAGTGCAGGGACAGAGACATGTGCTATAGTGATTATCCTTGGCCCTCTAGGGTGCTTGATTGTACTATCCTGGGGTTGATGTTATGTTATGTTGACCAAATATATATAGTGCTATGTGTACCCAAGGGTGTTTTGGTGCTAATAGCAATCGTAGAACAGGAGCATGCTGTGAGAAAAATATACAGGTTTAAAAGCCAGGTTTTAAGAAGCTTTATGAAAGCCAGCAGAGTGGGTGAAGATCTAATGTGGAGTGGAAGTGTATTCCAAAGTCTGGTGGCTCCTACTTGGAAGCTACTACCCCCCATCTAGCTTTCTTAAATCTAGATGGTGAAACTGAAAAAGTACCCAGAGATCTAAGATTCCTGTTAGGAGTGTACCATGAAATCGAGTTCCTCAAATATTCTGGATGAGGAGAGTTGGTGCCTATGCCAGGAGACCAAGTTATGGCCCAGTCGTGCAGGTCCATCTTCAGTGGATACCGGGGGGAATCCCTCTTTTGGGTGGATATGGAATGGTTGTTTGGGGCTCAGCATACTGGTTGGCCGGGGCTCCTCTCCTTGTGAGGGAGTAAATGAGTTTGCCTTATGAAAGTTACATCTGGGGGGCCTGGTGGATTTACATCTCTTGGGCCCCAAGCCAATTAGCCGGTGCTGTATGGGCCATATGTAAATACAATGTTTTGCATCATGATTAAATGCTTATGCCATTTTATGGATACATGTAACAAATACTGCCTGACACTTGATTCTCAAAACGCAAACTGCAAAGCACTGAGGTCGATTTTTGTGTGAGATTTTGACAGTATAATATAGGGTGGTCTCTCAATGTGAGGTGCCAGTGGTTGTGTATTTTGTGGTCTCTCACTGTGGCCTCAGTACTGTCCAACCTAATTGTCTTACTCTTTTGTGAGTGGGTCTTTTGCATTTGCATGTACCTCCCATAATTCCTTCTTAAATTTCCCTAAGCCCTTCCAATTTAGGTGGAAGCAGTGCCCATGTTCCTTCAACTTCCTCCTGTCCCTCTCACATTTACTACTAAAATTGAGAAAGTTCTAAATTGCACTTTGTAATACATGAGTAGTACTCCTGTAGTGCTACTAAATTGTGGTGGGAGCATTATCAAGAATGAAGATGAAGCAGTGTTGTAGAAGGCAACTTTATTGCATTTAAGAGGAGCCCACGTCCTGCCAGTCCTCCCTCCTGTGGTTTTCAACTCCAACTGGTGAGGTTGGAGTTGGCAACCATGGAGAAAGAACTTGGAAGCATGGATTTGGGACAAATACAAATAAGTTAATACATGTATCCAACAGTCAAACATGAGCCCATGGAGCAAGCCCATAAACATAATAAAGGGCTAGAAAAGCATCACACTACATACATATACTACAAAAATGCAGTTTGTGAATAGGCCCTAGAAATTCAGTCTTAGGCATCTTGAATGCCTAGTTTCAGGGGGTGGAGACATAAGTCAAGCCTTATGTGTAAATCTACACTTGGAAATGAGGAACAGCTAAATGTAGATTTACAATTAGGTGCAAGAGTAAATTTACATGTGAGTAAATCTACACGTGTTAGTTTACTTTCACGAACAGGGTTATTTGTGAGCAAATGCCAAAGATTTATAAACATCTTGTCAAGGTACAGAATGGCGCAATCACTAACTTGTGTGATGCAATGGGTTTTCTTGCAGGAGTGATGTGTAGTCCCACTCCACTGATTCAATCTTAACCTCCCTAGGTTCCAACTGTACTAGGAACTGGGAGGTAAAGCTTGGGTAAAGAAGTAGAGAATTATATTCACTCAATGGTTTTGGAAAGAGAGCACTGAAGCTGAGAAAAGAACTTTAAAAAATAGCTCAGTTCAATGGCTTGTTTTCTTTCCCTCGCATTCAACTCTACGAGATTGACAATATGAGTTTTACACCCACCTTCTGGTTGTCTTTGATATCTCTGGCAGAAGTTATCCCTGGGCAGCTTTGCTATCCGTGTCATCTGTTGTCTCTAGAAAATATTCTCTCTTGCACTATTCAAGGTTTAGCGATTCCCTTTGACCTGTGAGCTAGAAGAGCAGTTTGAACCAGATAAATATAAACACATACAACCTTTAAATGTTTTCAATTGACTGATTTTACAAGTGGACAGCTACTACAATCAATCCAATTTACATTTGAAGCACCTCCTGTGTGCAGACTTTGGTGTCCTGTCTCCTGTAAGTGATCTAATGGGTTTGCTTGTCTCCTGTTCTATCTTCCGAAGATGCCAGTATGAAATAGGAAGTTGACTTGTCCCTCATACTAGTTTCAAAGTTTGCTTTAATGGCCTTTCCAGAAGTGGCAGGGTTGAACTGTCCTTTCATGTTCCTTTTGAGGAAGTTATACGATTGAAATGTCCCTTCATGTGATTAAATATTTCCATCTATCCCTATGTGCAAATGTTTTATATGTTTTTTAAAGTTCCTACTGCTTTTGTTTTGCCCGGTAGCCCCCCCCCACCAATCCCAAGAACTAACCTTTGTCCTACTTTCCTAGAGGTGCTGCAGTCAGTACTGACGGTGAGATGTCCTTGTTGAGAATGCTGGAGCGGGAATACTGTTAAGGAGCATAAGTTAGTCTTCACAAGTGGACTCACAGGCAAAGCAACAGAGTAGCCACTGGTTGCAGTATAAGTAGTGAGTCGCACCCAAGCCGGCCTCTGGGATTTTGGCTTCCTGCAAAATCACTCTGTGTTCCAGATCTCAAGGGAAATCACTGAAACAATCGAGCCTTAGTCTTATGAATGTTGTGGACATAAGTTGCAGATCCCTGTCTATTTCTATTTTGGGAGAAAAGGGTAAAGGGGAGCCTGCCACTGGGGACCTATAGGGCACCATACAGTAGTCTGAGGACATACGTTTGAGTTTGAACCCTGACACAGCCATTATGTATAAATATACAAATCAAAATTGCAAAATTATAAAGAATAATCATTTTCTTCCCAAGTAACATGCATCTCCTCGGTCCAAGATGAAGATTTTGTAATTTTATTTTTGAAAAGACTTTCATTGAAAGAGTTCCGGGAAAACTAATAGGGGTGATCTAGTGTGTAAGCAACTGATGTACATGTAACCCAGCCTAGTTCGTTTATTTCAAGTTTTCTGTAGCATAGGAAACGAATCTTACTTTGGTTTCCTCATTTGTCAAGAGATTGTTATTGTGACTCATGAGATAGCCTTTATAATTTTAGAGGAACTGTGAAGTACCCATCGAAAACTCCTTGTGAGGTATCATAATTACAGAGCTTTGTAACTTTACTGAGAGATACACAGCTTTAACAGACTAATCATTTTCATCATAGACATAGAGTGGGCTATGCGTTCCATCCCATCTCATGATTTGGTGGCTTTCTGGTCTGTCTCAGATCCCTGCTACTTCATCAAAGGCATTCCTCACTATTCTTGTCTTTGTGGCGCCTAAGGTTCATTTTGGCCTTGTTGTGTTTTAAATGGATGACATTTATCCTTTGAATACTGAAGGCAAAACTCAGACTGCACATGTGCTGTAATTATCTTTAACTTTCTTAAGCCATATGTAAAACCAAAGATTGGCACTTCACATGCATGTACAAGCGCAACAGCCATCTTTAAATGATTTTTCTTAAACCATAAAAAAACATTCCAAGATGGCTGCTGAGTATCCTTGCATTGCACAGTGGCCATCTTGAAATATTTCTTATGTTTAAGAAAAGAGACCGGCAGTCATATTTAAATGTTTCTCTTCAAGTAAAAAAAAAAAAAAAATTAAAATATGTACATGGATGTGGGTGCATGCACAACACCCTTTCACAGGCGAGACGTATTGACTTTGCCAGTGTTTGATTCCTTAGCATCTACTAGGCCTTCAGGCCTATAAGGTAATCTCTCAGCAACACACTTTCTCGGCGCAATATGTGCCAAAATAGTGTGTAGTTCCACATTTCTAGCCTACTGTTTTAAAGTGAATTTTTCATTTGAGAGGGCGTGACCCCACCAACTTAATACAGCACTATACTATTAGGTTACAACAGTTCACTGAGAAAATGATTCTCAACTGCAGATAGCTGTGGCAGAAACATCAGGATTTTGCTCTGGAGAAATGCATCATAGGTTCAAGAAAAATAGGCAAAATATCGTAAAATTGTTAAAATAGGTTTAATAGATCCACGGATATTGATTTAGAGTTTTAAGGTAAAAAGCGACAACAAAGCACAAAGTACCAATAATTTATAATGTTCATGGCAGGCAAGCCCAGACATTATTTCGGGCCAGCCACGATGCAGCAGCAGTCAGACAAACAGTGAGGGTCACACCCTTGAGGATTAGTCTTTCTTTCAGGAAGTTGAACTCCTCCAGTGGGACAAGGAAGAAGGCTGAAGATGACAAACGTCCTTAGAAGTTAGATAAGTTGCTCTCAAGCTCAGTCTGAAGCCTTCAGTTTTAGCATCAAATGGTCAGAGTGGGACAAAGTTGGATTTCACAGCTACGGGGTTCGCTTCACAGCTGGGATTAATTTTATTATGCCCCAGTCACAAGTCTCACTTCAACTATATTCAGAAAGGGAAGTTGTCCTTAGGCTTCCTCCACCCTTCGAGGGACACCCACTTGAGGGGCACCCGGCACAGGCAGATAAGAGGAACAGGAGGGGTGTGTGAGGGCCGACCTTCTGATGATGTCATCTGTTGTAATCAGTAGGGTTTCGCTGTAAAATGGCCACCTCGCAATAACAACGCAGGGCCTTGTATTTGAACAAAAAGATGGACATGGAATTGTGTGGGGTGCTGCGGGAAGGGGGGCCATCTGCTCATACCTTCTAAGCCTCGGTTGCTGCTGCTCTGTTTTTGATGCCCTTTGTGTCTCTTTTGTGCTATCTGCTTTCACAGTATAGAGAAGGTCACTTCAAGCTTAGGACAAGCCGTCTATTAAAATAAACCTTCAAAACCTGGTAGTAGGGTAGCTGCTAACAGTCAAATAAAGAAGGCTGCTCTGCACTAAGGGGAACATAGTCAGTTGTTGTCTGAATTAGTGACCATTTTAGTACTAAATTAGTATAAGATGGAGAAGGTGTTTTTTTTTTTATTAGACATTACCCTGTGCATCATGGAACCATGAATTAGCGTACATTACAGGTTGACATTTACAATAAAACGTTTCCTTGGTTTGAGTCCTTTCTATCCAAAACTTGCATTCACAATGTCTCTCTTTTGGTTTTCCTTTTCAAAGCTAAATTATGGCTTTATATGTATTTAACCTGGTGCATATCTTTTGGAAGCTGAGATGCCGTTTCTGAGTGGGACCGTTGTTCATCCTCCAAATGTGAAATCATTTGTTCGACTTCTATGCATCTGGAGTTTAAAATCCTTATCAATAAACCCAGCATGCTCTAATTTTTTATTGTTATCTCCATATGAGCTGCTTTCATTTCCTGGATCTCAACTAGAAGTTACTTGAGTAAAGCATATAGTTCAGCATTACATTCCTTCAAGTGACCCACTGACATCCTCTTCTCCAGATCAAATGTGTGTACTTGGGACCTTACACGGACACTACTTTAAAAAAAGTTCCCAAAGTCAAATTCTGAACTCCCTGCCAGTCTGTGGGATAGGGACTAAGGGGCTGATTACGATGCGGCCCATAGGTCAGAGTCTTCCTGGCCGCATCGTAATGGGCACTTGGTTTACTTTCCGACCACCGCATTATGATGCTGGCAGTCAGGAAGTAAACCGGCCAGTCATTCCAGCAGGCCTACAATGGGCTCATGGAGCCCATTGGCCAGTCGGAACAGGGTCGTAATCCAAACGGGCGGGCCTTTCTGCCCTTGGGATTACGATGCATGGTCTCCGACTTGGTTTCCATGCCGGCCTATCCGACATGGAAACCATGCCGGAAAGTGTGTTTGAAGGCCCCCAGCATGGCCCCCTTGTGCATGGGGCCTCCAGTTGTGGGCCGAGGGGGCAGAATGTTAATCCCTGCACCTTGTGTGCCACAGGGTGCAAGGATGAACAACACCTCCCATTTTCAATGGGAGCTTGTGTTACAGTCGGTTTATGGTCGTAACACGAGCGCCCATTGAGAAAAGTCAGTCGGTCCCAGGACCGAGACGGTGTTGGGCGGACGTAAATCCGTCTGACATCATAATCAGACCCTTGATGTCTCAGAGCCAAGTTAAATTCCTCCATTAATGTGTTCAGCGAACTCAGCCACCAATCCAAGTGTGTTGAGCCCATTACGAATATCCCTGCTACCCCTCCCTGATGGGGGATCAACTTTTGTGCTCTCTCCTTGCTAATCCCAAGGTGGATTTCTGCCACATATTGAATATTGTGGCAGGTTTGTTGAATTATGAGTGTTATTAGTGGTGGAATTGCTAGTTATGGCCCTGAGGGATGATCTAAGAGCATCTTGATTCGCATATGCTGATTTTTTAGTCACAAGTAAATTATCGTAAATGGCATTCTTACATTGATTCTGCAAGGCCAGCACAACCTGTGGGAAGGTATTTGTAAACAGTGCCCAGTTTTCATCCAGATGCTCAGAATGCTCGGAATGTCCCAGTGTAGTCTCTGTCACCACCTTGAAAGGGGCTTTCTCTTCCAACGAAAGATATTCAGTCTGGATTTGCAGTGAGTTGGGAATTTCTGGTGCTGCACAATGGTTCAGGGCTAATTCCACAAACTGAGCCTTCTGGGCTGTGATGAGCAAACTAAGTGAATTAAATGGCCCACTCCCCTGTGACGGTTTCTCTTTGCTGCTAACATTCTAACCTGTCTTTCTTTTAGTAGGAACTGTCTCTGCTCCCTCCCAAATAAAGTTAGTGCATGTATCCAGGTGGGGTTTTGTACCTAGCTCGTAATCCTTTGTTTTTTCTCACTGGGTAAGGCTTCGTATTTCTCTATTCAGCTGTCCTAAAAGACCACAGCCCAGCTTCCCAAACAGCAAGCACACAATGCTGCAACTAAAAGAAGTAGTCATAAGAATATTCTATTTCTAGCCCGAGTATTTAGTTCCCTAAGGTCATTATAATCTGAGTTCATCTGTTGTAGCTGTTGCCGTTGCTATCTGCCCCTTTAGCAGTTTGACCTAGGCAGTAGCAAACGCCGATGCCCAGAGGAGTGCAGGCCCAACCTACCATAGGGCTTGAAAATAAAGCAGGAAGAAAGAGAGCAGAGTCTGCAGCCTTCGCTCCTAACAGAGCACAAAATGACCTATTAGAGTTTTCAACAATGAACACCGAACTAAACAAGGCACTCACCCTCTACAATCTTCTGCAGCACCAATAACCAGTCCACTGATAATAAAAAGCGCATATAAATGTTCATTTAAGCTCTGGCTCCATTACCAGCCCCTGTGCGTCTACTCATACCAAATAAGCATGGGGGCCGGGCCAGAGATGCTCCCAGTGTACAACGGGGGGACACCACAGCAGACCATCATTCGGCACTTCTCTAGCAACTTTCAGCTTCCAGTCGCTAGTGGTTCCCCCAACTTCCCTCCGAAATCTGATCACCTCAACTTGGCTGCTGCCACAGATGGAAGACAGTCTGCTTCTCTTCCTTCAGCTCAGGCCACCATGATGGGTTCAGGCAGCACGCCTGCCGAGAAGATTTCCCATCATTGAGTCAACACGATGCATCTCAGCTTCTAAAAGGAATGCCCAAGGTTAAATACACACTGGAGGTTATGGAGAATAGGTCTTGACGGGCGAACCTAAGGCTGGTGGGGATCCCAGTAAACTTTGCTCAAAATAAGGATTTGATTGAGGAAATGTATAAACTACTTTCTAATCATGTCTCATTTTTAGTCTTTCCTACTTTCTAATCAGCTCTCTGATCTCTCCATTGCTAGACAACACAGCCCCCCACTGCACCCAAGGCAAGTGCAAAACTACTGACTATTTTGGTTTACTTCCTGTACTGATCAGAACAGATCTGATGGACATTTGGCCCTTACGTTAGACTATATCATTCGGCTTCCATTGTACTACAGATAAGAAGATTTTCGATGTGGTACTCCCAATTTAATAATTTTATTATTTCACAGTTACATGCTAGGTCATTTCACAATTACATGCTAGGCAATTATGGTATTACCAGTTTGGTCAGGGCCATAAAGGAACCAAAGGTACCTAAAAAGGTGAGCTATAAATCCCTGCTAGCTTTATGGGCAACAGCTGTATTGAAAGTATGAGATTCTTGTTATTCATGCTGAAACACCTATTGAGAATTGTGAGCATCTATCTCCTTGTCTCTCGGCTGCTGTCATCAATAGGTGGAACAAAATAAATATTTGTAAAATAGGGGATTTTTGGTGGCGAACGTATTAAATTCTGTGAGGAATTGTTTCTGTCCTCAATAACTTGTCTTTATTAGAAATAAATTAATCAGTGGGGCTAATTAAGAAATTACATACGGTAGATAAGGTTAATGACGCTTTGATTTTTTGGTACAGGGAACTTCACCACCATAACTCTCAAGTTATTCAGAACAGGAACACTAAATGAAAGCACCGAATGGTCATTAAGATAGACAGGAATATTTGGCAGTGGTCTTTTTTTCTTGGGTTTTCATTATCGAGGGGGCAAACTTCCATAGAATGGTGTTGTATAAAGGTTGTATGCTCTATTACTCCCCAGAGACGCTAAATAAAATGTTTCAAACCGCTCATAAGAAGTGTTCCAGGTACGAGGGATCAGGGGATTGAGAACATATATTTAGGCTGTGTGAAGCAGTGATCGAATACTGGGCACAGATGTTTAGACAGATTTCGTTAAAGGTAGGACAAACGGTCAAACCTTCAACTTATATTGCCCTCTTAGGTCTTACCATTCCCTCCCCATATGGGAAAGAGAGTACACAATTTATTTATATTTCAGCGGTAGTGGCCCGATCCATTAATACAAAACTATGGAATTCCTCAGTTGGTCCTTTCTTTGGGGAATGGTCAAACAAGATGAAAAAAGTTGGTGTAAGGGAGATTTGGTTTCATGCCCGGATTAACAAATTGTCATGTTATAGGAAACTCTGGGGAAATTTTATAGTTGAAAGTACTTCTTAGAAAGTTACTATTTTTGTATTAGAATGCCCAGCACTTACTTAAGTTTTCTTTTTGCATCTTTAGAAGCAAAGGTTCAGAAAATAGGTATTTTAACCAGCACTGTAACTGTCACTGACACCATCCTATTTAGATTAACAATCTTAGGGGCATATTCCCAAGAACGTATGATAACCACCGCAAATTTAGCTTAACGCAACTTTGCATATCGCAGTCCATTGCGGGAAATTAACGCCTTGTTAACCAAGTATTCACAACACGGCGGCCCCATGCGATACTGCCCAGATAACGCGCTAACTGACCGTGTTAGAATCAACGCCACGCCGCAAAAATGCGAAACACCAATGCAAAAAAAGCTGCGATGAGGCCAATCGCGATACGAAAATCAGCGAAACCCAGCTACAGGCCTGCAATCCACACACGTCAGGCGGGAACAATCACCATAAAAGTAGAAAAAAACCAGACAAACAAATGCCAAACAACAGCGAAGCACAATGGACGTTGCCGGAGCAAGTATGGAGGAGAGCCAGAACCCCACAAACCCCCCGGAGGACCATCCTGGGACTTCGGGGTCAGGGAAGGGCAAGGACAAGAAGAAGAGGAAGACGAAGTTCAGTCCGCAGGAAAACAGGATCCTGATAACGGAGGTGACAGAACACCATAAACAACTGTTCGTCACCTCCACTGTGTCATTGGCAACAAAAAATACATTATGGCAGTCCATCGTGGACAAGGTGAGTGCAGTCGGAGTGCTGAAGAGGACAATGGGCGAGGTCAAGAGGCGCTGGAATGATGTCAAGCGCAAAACCAAGCTGAAACTCGCCAACAACCTGAAGGCAGCAATGCAGATTGGAGGTGGGAGCCCAGCGCCACAGGAGGAGCAACAGCAACAGGGTGAGTAACCACCAGGGCCTGGGGGGACGGGGGAGATGGGCACAATGGCACACATGCACAATTAAGTTGAGCACATCTGCGGACACACCATGCCCCAGACCACCAACTCCCACCAAGAGACCAACGTACCCAAGTATGCAACATGTCAACACTGTACAAGCACAGAAGTCAGAGGCACACCTCATGAAAGTGATAAGGGGCAGCAAAATCTGAGCTGCAGGGGCGACTCCCCAAAAATGCAGCACACACATTACATACAGAGCACATCTACATTGACAACGATGTGACACAATCCGCAAAACACCTACAACAGAACACAGGACACAACTGGTGCCGCTTGGGTGCAGACACTGGCTAATCACAATTGGCAATGCAGGGATATGTGCGTTGATAATGTACAAGTACAAACACACATCCGTGATGTTGCCGAAATGTCCACTGTCCCCCATCAAATAGGCAGATCCTCCCAAACAGCCACAATGTACCCAGTCATGCTGTCTGTATGTAAACATGTACAATGCGACAACATACAAGTGGACACATTGTTAAACTGCATCTCCCCTTCACATTGCAGAGGGAGAATCAACACCTCCTGCAGAGCAGTCCGACCCTCTCTTCTCTGGAGACGAAGAGGACGACCACAGCTTTGACTCTGGCGCCCTCCAACTGCTCGTGGAGAGCCTCCGCAGCCCACTTCCAGGAGCTGGGCAGCCCAGCTGCTACGAGGAGACCCCACCCCCTGCACAGACCACACAGCAGGCAGCACCCACCACCACTGCTGCCTCCCAGGACCCCCACGGAGAACACATGGCCTTCCAACGCCATGTTTTGGGGTGCCAGGAGAATCTGGCTGAACAGGTGCGGGTGGGCTTCGACCGCATGGCAGACAAACTAGATGCCATACGTGGGTGTCTAAGTCCCATCAGGGACCACTCACGGTCCCTAACAGACATCCACAGTCCGCTCCATGCTCTCCAACGGACCATGGCTGACATCACTGGAGCCCTGACTCAGAGAATAGTACAACTGTCCAGTCCGAGTGGCACTAGCGATGTCAGACGGGAGTTGGGAAACATGAGGAGGTTAATGGAGACCATGGAGCGGGCGAATGCGGAACGAGCGGCTGCCACGTCTGCACACCAGCGAGAGGTAGCTGGGTTCCTCAATGACCTCAGGATCCTCCTCAAGGCATTGCTGCCACAAGGCCTGGTGCGGATGCATGCTGCTGCCACCACTCCATCCACATCTCCGCCCCCTGAAGTGTCAGTGCCACACAGTGCGGCAGACCTTCCACCTCCGGCCACTGATGTGTCACTGCCACACAGTGCTGGAGACAGAATACCACCACCCACACGTGAGGCACATGAAACAGCAGAGAACGAAGATGCGGATGATACTGCCCTCATGGTAAGGAGGACGCAGCAGCATGCATCTCATCCATAGGTCCGGCTTCAGCTTGGTACTGCCCTCTGCATCTTCACCTTCCACTGTCCCCCCCCCATGCACTCTGCGACACTCACCTTGGACCCCGACATGGACTGCCATATGATGTTTGATCGCCATTGACACAGCAATCAGACTGCAGACTGTACTCGTCCTCTTCCTTTGGACTTGTCATTCCCTGGAGGATCCTGGCTGGACCTCCACGGGACAACATCGTCATGTGGGGTTTGCATGGCCCTGTACTGCTCCAGATGCAACACTCCACTGAATGTGCATTAAACATTCATATACACACAGATGTGTCATGTCTATGGTCTTTTAAGTGTGGAAGTATGGATGAATGTGGGCTCACTGGACTCCTCTTACGTCCATGTGGCCTATGTCGTAGAACAGGGGTCACAGGGTGACACATTGCCCAATGCGGTCTGGGTGGCGCTGACACAATAACAGGGGCACACGTATAAGTTACTTCCTTGTCCAGCCCAGTACAGAACCACGCCCAGTGCCCCGGGGTCATATACAGACCCCTACGCTGGACTGGCATATGCTAGGCCAGCCCACTCCGCTTACGCTCACAGGAGGGGACGGCAACGCTACATGTCCCCTGTCTTTCCTGTGGTGATCTGCTGCTCACAGGTCTAGTTGTCAGCATGCCACAGCCACTCCCTCATGGCTGGTTTACACCCACACCACACTCATCCAGCACACGCGTCACGGGACATGTGACCCTGCCAATGAAAAGGGACGGGCGCAAGTGCTCGACGCCATTTCCACTCTCCATCTGGGTGCATCCGTGTGGTGTTAATGTAGGCATGAGGTCCTGGGGAATGTGATGTTGCAGGTCCCGAGGCCCGGAGGTGACATGATGGCGTCCGCAACACGATACCCAATCATACAGGGACCATGACTTTGGGACACAGACTTGGTGGCACCGGATACATTGCGGCCGGCACAGGCACACCGCCATGGGATGGTGACTTTGGGTGCACTGAGGTAGGGGCACCTTAAGTGCTGAGCGGGTGTGCAGCCTGCGATGATGCCCCGTCCCGGCCGTCCGGACTGCTCAGGATTTGTGTGCCCTGCTGGACCGCAGTGTAGGCCTGAGCCAGCGGGCAGCGCGGGCCTACCACCACGTGGCGTCGCATCCCGGTTCACAGAGTTAGTGGCACCTCAAGGGCAGAGCGGGTGTGCAGCCTGCGATGTGGCCGGTGCACTGGTATGTCCTCTGCCATGGCGATATCAAGACCCAGAATCATATGTGAGACCTGTTGACCTGCGGAGCGGGGCTGCATGATGTGGAGGGTGCCATGTCCACGGGCCCCGGGCATGTGGCTTGCAGCGGCACGTGGTGGGCCATCATTACTACACGCCAAGGGCGGAAGGTGAGCAGTGAGGCCTGGGTGCGCAGGGGTGGGCATGCACCACTGGGCGGCGGGAGGGACTGGGGTACATCTGCCTGGATGCGCAGGGGCAGGCAGGCGATGATGTCTTGTGCAATTGTATGTACTTTGCCATTCATGTCTCTGGACTCTGTTTCAGATGACGGATCTGTTTCAGATGTGTGACCTGGTGAACTGCACTGCATACAGGCACGTGCTTGGGGACACATCTGTAGCAGCAGGTGGGCAGTGTGGCCTGGGTGTGCATTGTGGGCACTCTCTCTCCCTTTCCGTCTCTTCTGTTATCTGTGTCTCACTCCCTCTCTCTGTCCGTCTTTCTCTCGCTCCCCCTCTCTGTCCGTCTTTCTCTTGCTCCCTCTCTCTGTCCGTCTTTCTCTCGCTCCCTCTCTCTGTCCGTCTTTCTCTCGCTCCCCCTCTCTGTCCATCTTTTTCTCGCTCCCTCTCTCTGTCCGTCTTTCTCTCGCTCCCCCTCTCTGTCTGTCTTTCTCTCGCTCCCTCTCTCTGTCCGTCTTTCTCTCGCTCCCCCTCTCTGTCCGTCTTTCTCTCGCTCCCTCTCTTTCTCTCTCTCCTTCGCTCTCTCTCTGTCCTTTGATGTGCGCAAGACACACCTTCTCATCATGATTTTTGTCTTGCAGGCTGTGACCTACGGATTGTCCCGAGGGAGACGCCATGTGTCTTCATTTCTGTTCTGTGTTTCTTTGAATACATTTTCATTTGTTACATCGAAGGTGGATGTGTGATGCTCATTTTTGTGACGACACATGCATGCCACCAAATGTGATTGTGTGACATCAGGCGGATTATTTGGTACATGATTCCGTATAGTTGATGTGGCATGTCTTTGGCCAGGGGGGGGTTCTGGGAGGGGGGGGGTTCTGGGGGGGTTGGCGGTGGGTGTTGTGGCCCTGTTGGGGCTCCGAGCTGCAGGATCAGTGGCTCCATGGCATCTGTTGCCCTTCAGGTGTGGCTCTGGGCTGGGCTCCATTTTGTGGTGCTGGCTGTGGTCCGACTTTGCACCAGGTCAGAGCAGGTGTTAGTTTCCTGCTGCTAACGGGCCTTATCGCCTGTTTTGTGGTCTTATCGCCGATCTGGCTACTCGTTGAGAATGTTGCGGAGTGGTGTTTTCGCGGCTTTTTGCATGGGTACGCCTACTCTGCATCTCATTAGCGATAGTTGCGGGGGTCATCTGTGGTGATGTTTTTTGCAGATGCTATCGCGGGTAAAATGGTGTTATGGGCTGTTAACACGAGCTTGTGAATGGTGCGATGAATTTATCGCCACTTTGGCTGCGATAAAGCGCCGCTAACTACGCGATGTGTCCTTGAGAATATGCCCCTTAGTGTGTGGAAAAAGTATGCTCTAGCCAGCAATGTATGCACTTGTCACCTTATAATTACATATAGTAGGTTATATAGCATTGTTAGTGCAGAGAATGGTTTAGCTGGACTAGGCACTTTAATTTACATTTGCACTTTATAGGATACTACGTGGGGTTTTCACTGTATTTTCTCCCTTTATATGCTATGAATAAAATAGGTGGGCATATTTACAACAAAACGTTGGAGCGTGGAGTTGTGGCAAATGTGGCAGTGCCACACTCCAACATTTCCAAAATGCAGGGATGCGCCGTATTTACTACAATACGGAGCACCCCTTCGTTTTCCCTCGCGCTGGTGCTAAAATTTGCTGCCTAGTGCCAACGCAGGCACCCTTGCACCATAGTGCATGGGTGCTTGCATTGCAGGGAATGATTGTTTATGCTCAGGAATATCCCTTCCTGCACATAAACAATCCATAATGGCTATTTGTTACTTGCAGCACACATAGAAGTAGCAAATTGTCATTATATAATGATTGTTTATGTGCAGGAAGGTGTCCCTTTCGGAAGGGACACCTTCCTTCACATAAACAATCATTAATGGTGTTCTGCTCTTTCTATGTGTGCTGCAGAATGCTTTTTCTATGTGTGCTGCAGAATGTAGCACACATAGAAAAAGCAAAAACAAGGAGAAATAAAAGCATTTCTCCTCGTTTTGCCATTCTGATGCCTTCTCTTGCATGGTGTTACTTTTTGGCTTTGCCTCAGATTTACACATCCTTGTAAATCTGGGGCAGCGTCAAAAAGCAATGGGTGTTGCAGTGAAACATCCACAGTGACACCCATTGCACACGTCTTTCACGCAGATCTCTGCGTGAAATGGTACCATATTTACAAAGTGCCGTTAAGCCATGCAAAGTGACTTAACGCCACTTTGTAAATATGGTGCAGGGCATTGCACCCCTGGATCGTCAAAAACAGTGACGTTCCTGTGGCACAATGCCCTTGTACATATGCCCCCAGGCAGAGGCATGTGATTAGAAGGAAGGTGAGTGGAAATTTTGATTGTGGAATAAGGTGTTTAAGTTCTCGTTTAATGGTAGAAAAAGAGGTGATGCTGTGAAAAGATGTCAGAGTTGTATTTCATATCTTATTCCTCTGTTATTCTAATTGCTCTTATAGTTCAAGTGTGTTCCTTGATCTTCTAATTTAAGGTACATCTTGATATCATCTAATCACATCAGGTGACTGAAATGTGAAGAAAGATAACCAGTGTGGCACCTCCGTCAATGAAAGTGATGTAAGACAGATAGGAGTGTAGTTTGTCTTGCTGGGTGCAAATGCTCATGAATGATAGGAACTAAGGTAACACAGAGTTAGTTCAGTGTGTGTGGTGTGCTAAACTTTTATGCGAGTATGATGCATTTTCTGTCTCATTCCAAACCTCTTTTACTACTTAGAACTCCCAAATAATCCTCTCTAAACTCTTCCTTCCTCTATCGATCTTTAATCCTATTCATTCAACTAACAGACGCACATGTCTACCATTGCCACCACTCTCAATAATAACTTGTATTTCCTTCTAACAATAGGTTCAGGAGTAGCGTGCTACTCGCCAAAAATGATTTGTTGGGGTAGTAAGTGGTGTATAAATACAATTGTATTTAGAGTTTTCTGTTCATTTACAACAGAAGGAAAGAGACATATTGTTGTGCTGGACCCCAAAAAGGACTCTCCAAGATGGTTCAGAGCTTTTACATACAGCCACTTACAAATGTCATCATGAAGAATCCTAGGGGGGCCCCGGAGAGGTCAATGGACCTTTTCCACCATTTGGAGAATTTTAACTTCCTTAGAGAAAGTCATTAGAATTTGCAATGAGTCAATGACAAGAAATTTGAAATAGTTTAAAAAACTTTATTTTATCTTAAGGTTAGAGTTTCTAAATATCTTTATTCAGTTTAGTCACTTACAGAAATAAAGAAGAGGTTAAAAATCAACATTAAAGACCTGTGTTCCATAAAGAACCCAATAAACTAGCTGCAGGACCCTTTCTAAATAAGAACCCATAAAGAGTCCAATTGAAAAAGGGCGGACGAAGGAGAACAAACTTCTCATAAAGAGTAGTTCTGTAAAATTCAACCGAGTTTCCTACAATTGCAATAGCAACTGTATTCAGAATAGTGATCTGTGTAGTAGCATCGATCACAAATTTATAAAGGCAAATCACTTCAGAAATATCTAAAAGAATCAACTCTCCATAAAGAAGACTCTTGGGTAAAGGGAAATCCAGCAGCAGGACCACCGAACGGACGGGTAAAGGGAATGAAGAGGTGAGTGCGTAACTAGCTAGGTACACTCATTATTTTAGTTTTCTTACACTAGTATCGACTTCTAAAGGTGTCTTCACTTGATGTCCAACCAGAACAGTTTGCAAGGTGCTGTCGTCAGTCATACAATGCATCATCTTCCAATTCCCACAGTCTGCACTCTTGTCATCCGGGTTTGATACAGTTTTCTAGCGCTATTTTTACATGAGGAAAGGTTCCCATGAGAACCCTCTTACCTAAGCTAATAGATGCTCTATAAGCTCATCGCAGAGACAAAGACTAGTCAGTAATGTGAAAGCATATATCAAGTTATGCGGAAACATTTATAAAGTCTGTGTTGCCATTTATTCCTTACAGTTTCAATAAGTCTATGATATTCTAGTAAAATGATCTAACATGGGGTGAGGAACTAAATGAACATGCCATTAGAGTCAGCACATTTCTAAAGATGACATCAATGCTAAACAGTTGCACAGAATGCTTTTCTATGAGCAAAGCTCGAAAGAAAAGTTTTGGGCCTAGTTACTGCACAGGCTAAAGTATAGTTACTTGGTGCAAAATTTTGAAAAACACACATTAGTAAATAAAGCATTTTTAATGACATCTTTCACTTCTATATTAGTTATAATGTGATATATTATCAGCTAACTTACTAATATTCTAGCAAAGTGCATTTCGTTTTTATTTGTAAATTATTTTCTAAAATGAGCATTTCAATAGCTTAAACATGTTCATAAAATGCAATTCTAGCACAGTGATTACATCGATTTTCTAAATATATGGTCATTTTTTCCAGTTGCACTTTCACGCAACTGTGCAGCTGAAAAATGCACATTGTCACTTCGGTTTTCTCTCTTTCTTACTTCGGTTGCTTTTACTTATTCCATTTTTTTTTTTTTATTTCTACCTCTCATCGGCCTCGGTGCCATCATTGCCGTCTCTTAATTCTCTTCTTAAAGTGCTCTTTCCTGCAAAAACTTTCATTTTTTGAGTGCATCCGGTGAATAGAGGTAATACAATGCATATTGCTCTCTTTTTACATAACCTAAAATATTTTGAAGCAGGAATTCAATTATGCTCTCAAAAGCATTCAACAATTAACTTTGTGAAATGCCTACTTAATGCACCAATTTTATATATACTGCTTTAAAAATGAAAGAATAATTAAGGTAATTTGGTCAAAATGCATGTATTTTGGCCAGCGTAGTGCAAGCAGCAGAATGATATATGGTGCTGTCTTAGGAATATGGGTGTCAGGGCACTAGAAGCGATCCTACTCTAGAGCTCCAATAATCGTGAGTTCAAGAAGCCAGGAAAAGGAAATGCTGGGAGGGGGGAAGAGAACTATGATGCAGATATTGGTTTTGAATGATAGCAGACCTACACCTCGTGAAAGAAATAAAGAGTAATTTTGACAAGCCACCTCACATCCCTTGTCCAATTTCAGTGATTGCCAGTGAGCAACAAAGCTTTTGGTAATAAGGCAGAACAAAGCTTGCAGTCTGCTCATCATTTCCATTATCCATGTGCACACCTTTTTCTGACCACTGCTGCACCCCCTGTTAGAAAGTTGTTCATACGGCATCTCACGCAATGTCCCTTGTAGGAGCCCATTGGACATGTCTGGTCCTGGTGTTGTCTCTTATGACCGCTTTAATACTGATCCTTGTATCTGTGGCATTCTATGGTGCTGCTACTGTTTCCTTCATGTATCTGTCTTTCGTCGGATATGCGACTATCTGTCTCTTGGCCAGTGATCTGGACATAGAGGAGGCCAATTTGTGCTAGAAGAGGAATGTACCACTACATTTTATTCTGTTCCTGCCACTCTGTCCTTGCTTCCCAAGTACCATCTACTCTCATGAGATTTCCTGCATTGAACGAAGAAGGATTCAACCCAGATCTGTGACTGGGGGTGAGTATCTGAAAAGTTTCAGTGCTCCGTCCATCATCTCCTTCTGTTTGCTTTGTTCGCCCCAAGGTGGCAGGGTATGCCCAGACGTGGGTCCCTAGCTCACTTTGCCACTGGATTCAAGCTAGTCTGGCTGATGAGGGCTGTTAGCCCGAAACTGGCTCCAGGATGCCTGTTTCCGGTCCAGGAAAGACATGGCTTGGCAGTTCGGGCTGGACTGTTCCCATGAGGCACAGGGTCAAGACTGATTTGCATATAGCTGTGTCTGAACTGGGGTGGCGAAGTGAGCTAAAGAACGATGATGAATTCTACCCAGATCTGTGACTGGGGGTGAGTGTCTGAAACGTTTCAGCGCTCCGTCCATCATCTACTTGTGTTAGATTTCCTGCATTGAGGCCACTTCATAGAGGTGCTAGAGTGAGATTACGCTTTCCAATTCTTTTCTATCTGCAACTCTGAAGTTATCTTATAGTTAGGCAGTCTCTCGCCTGCTAATTTTAACAAAATAGATTAAACTATTGGGACAAGTAATACATATCAATAAAATAATAATATTGAAGCACTCTAGTTGCTCATTAAAAAACTGTGGTAAACCTGCAGTCGATCACCAGGGAGTTATCTGGCAGGCTGCAGGTGGTGTCGAAAGTACATGTTTCAGTCTGCATGTCAGAATGTGTTACTGGAATATTTGAGAATTCATATAAAATGTTTCCAAATGTTGGTTCCTACAGCACTAACCATAAATTCTATTACAAGATGAACACCCTCATTTTGTTAATTTCTAAAGGACATATTTTACATCTTACAGTTTTGTTTCAATCATGATGGCTTCAGGTGTGCCACACTTTGTCATAAATAAGAAAGTTAGCGCTCTAGTTGTTCATTAGAACACTTTGCAGTAGAACACCTGGGAATCAACTGACAGGCTACTGCTCCCGTTTGAAGTACATCTTTTACTTAGAATGTCAGACTTTATTCCCACATGGCTGAGGAAGATAGTGTGAATTTACATGAAATGTTCTCTCATATAGCTTCAGTAGCTCCTTCCTTAACCTTTTCCATGTGCAGGACGGCCACGAGCTGTCCTGCGCCACGGTGCTCGTGTGCGCAGGACGGCTCCCGGCCGTCCTCGCACATGGCAGGGGAAATCCCTCTGGTGCGAGCACCAGAGGGATTTCCTTTTCCCCCTGACAGCCTCGGGAGCTGGGGAAGTGCTTCCCCAGCTCCCGAGGCTGTCTCTGTTGTTTCTGTGCAATGAAGATCAGCGCGCACGTCGCACTGACTTCATTGCACAGAAACCAAAACTAAAATGAGCCAATAGGCTCATTTCAGTTTCACTTTCTACGTGCCCAGGGGGCTATCTCAGCCCCCTGAGCACGTAGAAAGATGGAAGAGTTATCATTGGAAAGGTGAGAATCTCCCCTTTCCAATGGTACCCCTCTCTAGTGGATCCCTGCTTGGGGATCGCCCCAGGAGGGTGATCCCCAAGCAGGGATCCACCAACTAGACACCAGGGAGGGGGAGAGCAGCCCCTTGGGCAAGGGCCTTTGCTCCCCCAAATTACTTTTGGCCACTTCAGTCTTTCTGCCTCCCCTGGGGGGCATATGGGGGCAGTAGCCCCCAATCTGCCCCCTGGGGGGGCAGAAAGCCCACTAGAAACCAGGGATTTTTTAAAATTTCATGTAGGGATGGGGGCTGCCCAAAATGGACATGACAATGCCCCCACCAGTCCCCCCAGAGAAATTCCAGTCTTTCTGCCCCCCCCCGGGGGCATATGGGGGCAGTAGCTCCCAATCTGACCCCTGGCGGGCAGAAAGCCCACTAGAAACCAGGGATTTGTTTTTTTTAGTAATGTAGGGGCAGGGGCTGCCCAAAACAGGCATGACAATGCCACCACCCACCCACCTCCCAGAGAAATTCCAGTCTTTCTGCCCCCCCACGGGCAGACGGAGGCAGTAGCCCCCAATCTGACCCCCGGGGGGGGCAGAAAGCCCACTAGAAGCCAGGGATTCTTTTTACACTTGATTTAGAGGTGGGGGCTGTCCAAGATGGGCAGGCCAATGCCCCCACCCCCCCAAAAAAATGCAACAGTCTTTCTGCCACCCCATGGGCAGATGGGGGCAGTAGCCCCTGATCTGCCCCCGGGGGGCAGAAAGCCCACTAGGCAGCTGGGATTTTTTTTTTTATGATGTAGGGGTGGGGGCTGCCCAGCATGGGCATGCCAATGCCCCCACCCCAAAACAATTACCACAGTCTTCCTGCCCTCCGGGAGGCATATTGGGGCAATAGCCCCTTTTCTGCCCCCCGGGGGAGCAGAAAGCCCACTAGGCCTCAGGATCTTTTTTTTTTTTTAATTCAGGGGTGAGGTCAGCCGAGAATGGGCATGCCAATGCCCACACCTCCCCAAAAAATGCCAGTATTTCTGCCCCCCCGGGGGGTGGATGGGGGCAGTGGCCCCTGATCTGTCCCCCAGGTGGCTGAAAGCCCACTAGGCACCAGGGATTTTTATTTTATGATGTAGGGGTGGGGGCTGCACAGCCTGGGCATGCCAATGCCCCCACCCCAAAAACAATTACCACAGTCTTTCTGTCCCCCCGGGAGGCATATTGGGGCAATAGCCACTTATCTTCCCCCCCCGGGGGGGCAGAAAGCCCACTAGGCCTCAGGATTTTTTTTTAAATTCAGTGTTGAGGTCAGCCCAGAATGGGCATGCCAATGCCCACACCTCCCCCCAAAAATGCCAGTCTTTCTGCCCCCCCGGGGGGTGGCTGGGGCAGTGGCCCCTGATCTGCCCCCAGGGGGGGGGGACAGAAAGCCCTCTAGGCACCAGCGATTACGCTGGCTTTTTTTATGTGTGGGGGTGGGGGCTGCCCAGAATGGGCCTACCAATGCCCCCACCCCCCAAAAAAATATCCACAGTCTTTCTGCCCCCCTTGGGGGCATATCGGGGCAAACCCCCCCCCCCCGATTTCCCCCCCCCAGGGCGGCAGAAAGCCCACTAGGCACAGACTTGTTTTTAGCATTGTGCCTACCTGTGGATTTTGGGCCCTAGCGCAGCCGGCACATAGGGAAACCTAGCAAACCGGTACATTTTTGAAAACTAGACACCAAGGGGAATCCAGGATGGGGTGACTTGTGTGCCTCTCACCAGGTTCTGTTACCCAGAATCCCTTGCAAACCTCAAACTTAGTTAAAAAAAACACATTTTCCTAACATTTCTGTGATGGAAAGTCCTGGGATCTGCGTGGATCCACAAAATTACACCCACCCCACATTACCCAAAGTCTTCCGAGAAAAATGGTACCTCACTTGTGTGGTTAGGCCTTTTGCCAGCGACAGGAAACGGCCCAAAACGCAATGTGGACACACCACAATTTCACAGTGAAAACTGACCCTTTTTTTGCAAAGTGCATAGCTGTAGATTTTGAACCCTAGCTCTGCAGGCACCTAGGGAAACCCAGCAAACCTATACATTTTTTAAAACTAGACACCCAGGGAAATCCAGGATGGGGTGACTTGTCTGGCTCTCACCAGGTTCTGTTACCCAGAATCCCTTGCAAACCTCAAACTTTGTCAAAAAAAACTAATTTTCCTCACATTTCTGTGGGGGAAAGTTTTGGAATCTGCATGGATCTTCCGAGAAAAATGGGACCTCACTTGTGTGGTTAGGCCTAGTGCCCGCCGCAGGAAATGGCCCAAAACGCAACGTGGACACACCACATTTTCACAGTGAAAACTGACCCTTTTTTTGCAAAGTGCCTAGCTGTAGATTTTGAACCCTAGCTCTGCCGGCACCTACGGAAACCCAGCACACCAATACATTTTTGAAAACTAGACACCCAGGGGAATCCAGGATGGGGTGACTTGTCTGGCTTTCACCAGGTTCTGTTACCCAGAATCGCTTGCAAACCTCAAACTTTGTCGAACAAAACACATTTTTCCCACATTTCTGTGGTGGAAAGTTCTGGAATCTGCGCGGATCCACGATCTTCCACCCACCCAGCATTCCCCAAAGTCTTCCGAGAAAAATGGTACCTCACTTGTGTGGGTAGGCCTAGTGCCCATGACAGGAAACGGCCCAGAACGCAACGTGGACACACCACATTTTCACAGTGAAAACTGACCCTTTTTTTGCAAAGTGGCTAGCTGTAGATTTTGAACCCTAGCTCTGCCGGCACCTAGGGAAGCCTAGCAAACCTATACATTTTTAAAAACTAGACACCCAGGGGAATCCAGGATGTGGTGACTTGTCTGGCTCTCACCAGGTTCTGTTACCCAGAATCCCTTGCAAACCTCAAACTTTGTAAAAAACAAACACATTTTCCTCATATTTCTGTGGTGGAAAGTTCTGGAATCTGCATGGATCCACAAATTTCCACCCACCCCGCATTCCACAAAGCCTTCTGAGAAAAATGGTACCTCACTTGTGTGGGTAGGCCTAGTGCCCACGACAGGAAACGGCCCAGAACGGGACGTGGACACACCACATTATCACAGTGAAAACTGACCCTTTTTTTGCAAAGTGCCTAGCTGTAGATTTTGAACCCTAGCTCTGCCGGCACCTAGGGAAGCCTAGCAAACCTATACATTTTTAAAAACTAGACACCCAGGGGAATCCAGGATGTGGTGACTTGTCTGGCTCTCACCAGGTTCTGTTACCCAGAATCCCTTGCAAACCTCAAACTTTGTAAAAAACAAACACATTTTCCTCATATTTCTGTGGTGGAAAGTTCTGGAATCTGCATGGATCCACAAATTTCCACCCACCCCGCATTCCCCAAAGCCTTCTGAGAAAAATGGTACCTCACTTGTGTGGGTAGGCCTAGTGCCCACGACAGGAAACGGCCCAGAACGGGACGTGGACACACCACATTTTCACAGTGAAAACTGACCCTTTTTTTGCAAAGTGCCTAGCTGTAGATTTTGAACCCTAGGTCTGCCGGCACCTAGGGAAGCCTAGCAAACCTATACATTTTTAAAAACTAGACACCCAGGGGAATCCAGGATGGGGTGACTTGTCTGGCTCTCACCAGGCTCTGTTACCCAGAATCCCTTGCAAACCTCAAACTTTGTCAAAAAAACATCATTTTAACCACATTTCTGTGGTGGAAAGTTCTGGGATCTGCTTGGATCCACAAATTTCCTACCACCCAGCGTTCCCCGAGGTCTCCCGATAAAAATGGTACCTCACTCGCGTGGGTGGGTCAGGTACCCGCGACAGGCAAGGGCCCTAAACGTATTGAGGAGACATCAAAATTACCTATCACACAACAACCTGGTTTTGCAAGGGGGGTCACCTGGGTTTTTGGCCCTGGGCTCGGGGGCCATCTTGGGAAACTTACCAAACCCACACATTTCTGAAAACTAGACACCTGGGGAAGTCCAGCGAGGTGAGGTATGGCTTACGTGGGCCTCCCAACGTTTTCCTACCCAGAATCCCCTGCAAACCTCAAATTTAGCTGAAAAAATACACTTTCCTCAAATTTCTCTGTGGGAAAGTTCTGGAATCTGCATGGATCCAGAAATTTCCTACCACCCAGCATTCCCCCAGGTCTCCCGATAAAAATGGTCCCTCACTCGCGTGGGTGGGTCAAGTACCCGCGACATCAAAATTACCTATCACAAAACAACCTGGTTTTGCAAGGGGGGGTCACCTGGGTTAATGGCCCCCTGGCTCGGTGGCCATCTTGGGAAACTACCAAACCCACACATTTCTGAAAACTAGACACCCAGGGGAGTCCAGCGAGGTATGGCTTGCGTGGATCCCCTAATGTATTCTTACCCAGAATCCCCTGAAAACCTCAAATTTAGCTGAAAAAAACACATTTACCACATATTTATGTGTGGGAAAGTTCTGGAATCTGCGTGGATCCACACATTTTCTGCCACCCAGCGTTCCCCCAGGTCTCTCAATAAAAATGGTACCTCACTTGCGTGGGTGGGTCAAGTACCCGCGACAGGCAAGGGCCCAAAATATATTGAGGAGATATCAAAAGTACCTATCACAAAACAACCTGGTTTTGCAAGGGGGGTCACCTGGGTTTTTGGCCCCGGGCTCGGTGGCCATCTTGGGAAACTACCAAACCCACACATTTCTGAAAACTAGACACCCGTGGGAGTCCAGCGAGGTATGGCTTGCGTGGATCCCCCAACGTTTGGTAGGTTTCCCAAGATGGCCACCGAGCCCGGGGCCAAAAACCCAGGTGACCTCCCTTGCAAAACCAGGTTGTTTTGTGATAGGTCATTTTGATGTCTCCTCGATACGTTTTGGGCCCTTGCCTGTCACGGTACTTGACCCACCCACGTGAGTGAGGTACCATTTTTATCGGGAGACCTGGGGGATCACTGGGTCGTAGGAAATTTGTGGATCCACACAGATTCCAGAACTCTCCCACACAGAAATTTGAGAAAAAAGTGATTTTTTCAGCTAAATTTGAGGTTTGCAGGGGATTCTGGGTAGGAAAGCATTGGGGGACCCACGCAAGCCATACCTCTCTGGACTCCCCTGTGTGTCTAGTTTTCAAAAATGTATAGGTTTGCTACGTTTCCCTAGGGTTCAAAACCTACAGCTAGGCACTTTGCAAAAAAAGGGTCCGTTTTCACTGTGAAAATGTGGTGTGTCCACGTTGCATTTCTGGCCGTTTCCTGTCACGGCCACTAGGCCTATCCACACAAGTGAGGTATCATTTTTCTCGGAAGACTTTAGGGAATGTGGGGTGCATGGAATTTTGTGGCTCCACGCAGACTCCAGAACTTTCCACCACAGAAATGTGGGGAAAATGTGTTTTTTACAAAGTTTGAGGTTTGCAAGGGATTCTGGGTAACAGAACCTGGTGAGAGCCAGTCAAGTCACCCCATCCTGGATTCCCTAGGTGTCTAGTTTTCAAAAATGTATAGGTTTGCTAGGTTTCCTAGGTGCCGGCAGAGCTAAGGTTCAAAATCTACAGCTAGGCACTTTGCAAAAAAAGGGTCAGTTTTCACTGTGAAAATGTGGTGTGTCCACGTTGCGTTTTGGGCTGTTTCCTGTCGCGGGCACTAGGCATACCCACACAAATGAGGTACCATTTTCCTTGGAAGACTTTGGGGAATGCAGGGTGGGTGGAATTTTGTGGATCCACGCAGATTCCAGAACTTTCCACCACAGAAATGTGAGGAAAATGTTTTGTTTTTTTACAAAGTTTGAGGTTTGCAAGGGATTCTGGGTAACAGAACCTGGTGTGAGCCAGACAAGTCACCCCATACTGGATTCCCCTGTGTGTCTAGTTTTCAAAAATGTATAGTTTTGCTAGGTTTCCCTAGGTGCCGACAGAGCTAGGGTTCAAAATTTACAGCTAGGCATTTTGCAAAAAAGGGTCAGTTTTCACTTTAAAAATAAAGTGTGTCCACGTTGTGTTTTGGGCCGTTTCCTGTCGCGGGCACTAGGCCTACCCACACAAGTGAGGTACCATTTGTATCGGGAGACTTAGGGTAACACAGAATTGTAGACCAACTGTTATTACCTATTGACTTTCGATGCATTTCTGCCTTCCAAATGAAAGACAATGTGTAAAAAAGAAGTCACTTTGAAAAATGTCCTATAATTCTCATGCTAGTATGGGTACTCACAATTTCGGAAATGTGCAAATAGCTACTGTTTATGAACTCTATATTGTGTTCCAATTTCAGAAATACATATGTGTCTTTCATCCCGATTTTTCACTGTATATATTTTCCCAAATGAATTGCTACATACCCGGTACATAATAAAAAACCATTGCAAGACGCTGCTCAGTTCTTTGCTCTGGGTTCATCGGGTTCTTGGTGAACCTACAAGTCCTATATATACACACAACCAGAAAGGTCCAGCAGATGTAACAGTATATTGCTTTCAAACATCTGTCATAATTAGAAGAAGTTACAGGTGAAAACGTTGGCACCAATGGCTGTTTTTTCCAACTCATTTTCAATTTTTCCTATTTCCAACTGTTAGTTTCTATAAAGAAACCTTGAAGGATCTACACAAATGACCACTTGCTAAATTCAGAAATTTGTCTACTTTTCTAAAATGTATAGCTTTCCAAGAGCCATTATTGCTTTCATATCCATTTCTACCATTAACTGGAAGAAGGTTGAAAGCACAAAAAATAGCAAAAATAGGCTATGTCCCAGTAAAATGCCAAAACTGTGTAAAAAATGTTGGTTTTCTGACAAACGTCTGTCAGTCCCTGAAAGCTGGGAAAATTGTGATTTCAGCCCCACAAACCCTTTGTTGATACCATTTGCAGGGGAAAAACCAGACGCTTTCATTTGCAGCACTTATTTCCAATTTTTCCGGAAAAAAAACAAAAGTTTGCTTTATTTTGGCTAATTTCTGGGTCCCCTCCAGGGGAATCCACAAACCCTGGATACCTTTAGAATCCTCATGTTGTTGGAAGATAAGGACGCAAATTTGGCATGGGTACATTATGTGGTCAAAAAGTTACAGGTGCCTAAGCACAAACTACCCCAAATAGCCAAAAAAAGGCTTAGCACAGGGGGGGGGAGGCCTAGCGGTGAAAGGGTTAAATCATGAAAGAAAACAGTTTTTTCTTAAACATCGTTTATCAAATCCCAGCAGAGGATCAACATTTCACACAGGGTTACATCACCTTAGAAGACATCACAAGTCCTAAAATTAGTATGGTTCCACCAATAAATGATTTATATTATGACTATAATCTGTTATCAGGCTTTGTGTGTGCTCCTTTTTGATATCCTCAATACACTGCATTTCAATTTTTGGACTATGTCCCAGAGTTCTATAATGGCTTCCACAACATGTTGTCAAAGCAGTGGTTATGTGTGACACCCCCTCCCCCCCCAACATTACCTTTGGAATCAGGGTGTTCTTACCCTATATATATATTATTTATTTTCAGGACACAGGGACCATGTCCTCGGCCCCTGCAATAGCTGCCACAACATATTGTTCAGGTTGTGACCAACGAATCAGTATTGACTAGTCCCCTTTAAAGTGGCCAATCGGAATCTATCTGGATTGAGCATTCTTTTCACTGTGGTTTGGCCATGACAAAGACCCGGTTCGAGGCGAAACACATAGGCGATTAAACCTTTCTTTGGAAAACACATCCTGAAGTGCTAGTCTTCTGTAGCGCTGTAGTATAACACATCATTTGTTGGATGTATATATATATATATTTATATATTCCACAGCAGGATCCCAGGGGTACCACCATCCAAAGAAAGGCGCAACACCAGGAAACAGACTCCAAAGGCAAAGTTTAGAAAGTAAAATGATGATTTATTCGAGCATCAAATGTCCAAATGACGCGTTTCGGCCGCCAGACATGCGGCCTTGATCACATAGCGCTCTACTGGTGAAAGGGTGATATTTATACAGATGTGTTAGTGGCAATGTTTCTACTATGTTCATGGTGGTGACTGAGGAGTTTTACAACGTATGACTGTGGGCAAAATGCAGTAAAGCACATGTGTGACATCATGTTTTACTCCAGTGAGTACCGCAAGTGTAAGCAGACTATAAATAAGCTGCCTGTCTGCTGACGCCAGTGATAGCCCCAGTCCTCCCGCATATGTATCCTGGAAGCTGAAATCGGTGCCAATGGCGTCCCCAATTTCAATCATCTGAGCGTGTAAGTACACAAAGCTGTGGAAAGAATGCTAAATTGTGAGCAGTTTGAGAAACAAATGTCGTGTGCTAATACATCTTAAACACGCGTTAAAATCCCCACACTGAGCGAGTCAGTAAATTACTGCTCTCGGCGCGTTTCTAAAGATAAATCAAAAACGCCTGTGGAACAACTAACGCGTCTAGACGCGGTGCACATTAAGACGGGAAGCATGTCTCTGTTAAGAAAACATGCTGAAGTTTCCCAACAACTCATAGTGCGAAGTTGAGTCATGCCCAAACAATGTATGAGTCAGTGGTATTATGTTCACGGTGCGCCACAAGCAGCACTAAATGCTAGCGCTGCGTGTAAAACCAAGGCTAAAGTGGAAATTTCCAAGTCAAGCTTTGGTGCAAATACAGATACAAATGAAATAACTGCATAAATGCAATGAATCTCGAAACTGCCACTAAATATAACAAAAAGTTAAAAATGTGAGTGAGGGTGAAATGTGCACATGGGCGTGTATATACATGTTGAGGAAAGCGTGAGTGCAAAATTAAGTAAAATTACTAAAGTGTAGTGTTTGTGCCTCCTCAAGAGCATTTAAGTGACATAAAAATGCAAAGAATGTACTGAGGGAAAGATGTGTGCGCAAGTGCAAGAAATATTCCAAAGACTGTCCGTGCTTGAACAAAATATGACTAAAGCAGCAGTGGGTGTATAACACAGCGTATTGAGAAAAAGTAACAATCTAATTCATATTTATACGCAGTCATGCTATATGTACGTTAGTTGCCGTTCAACATAGGTTACAAGTCTGCAGTGCCTATGTTTGAAAAACAAAATTTAGACAAATAAAATGACAGTATGAATACTGGGTAATGTCTATGTGATCGCACATAGCATAAATAACGGGAAACCCAAATGCATGTAAATACAGTCGGTGCACGGGCAGAGCCTAATAGTGGAATATAAACAGTAGATGTACAGAGTGAAATATATACAGGTGATAACATAGATATACAGCTGTGAAGCGATGGTATGCTCACTAAGGATGTGAATGCCAAGTTATGCTATAGGAAGTGGTGCAGATCCTCCGTGGTGTTGAGCCCAGCGGGCGACTTGGTATTGAATTGCAGAATGTATCTACTCTCCAACTGCCTCAAAAGCTTCTCCCTGTTACCACCCCGTTTGAGTGGTGGGACACAATCAATGACTGAATAGCGGAGGTGCTCTAGATTGTTATTGTGCACGTCCATGAAATGCCTGGCTACGGGGTAGGCTGGGTCATTGTTAACTATTGCTCTGAGGTGCTGGAGAATGCGCAGGTGCACTTGCAATTTAGTGCTCCCGATGTAGCGCAGCCCGCAGTTACATTCTAACATGTAAACCGCAAAATCAGTTCTGCAAGTGAGTCTGTGCTTGATAGTGAGTGGCGTGTGTCTAAAGGCTGAGTCTACCTTTGTGATGTTCTTGCCAAATTTACAAGCCCTGCAACTCTGGCATTTGACAAAACCCTTTCTGTCCGCTAGCCAATTCTGAGATGTTGCGATCTCTGGGCTGTTTCTGACAAGTGCATCCCTCATGGAAAAAGCTCTTCTGAAAGTTATGTCAGGTTTGTGGGCTACTGCAGGTCCTAATGCGGGGTCTGATCTAATAATACCCCAGTTCTTGTTGATTACAGCCCTGATGGCTCTTTCCTCAGTGTTGTGCGTTATGATCAACCTCGGGGTGACTGGGCTATTAGGTTCACTGAGTATGTTGGCTGCATTAGTAACCTCAGGTGTGGATGGGACCACTAGCAGTTCCTCCCTAGGGATGGCATTGGCTCTGTCAATGGCTTTCCGTATGACAGCCGCTGAATAACCCTGTGCCCTGAATCTCTTCTCTGCTTCCCCCTGGCACTCGAAGCGATCTTCTTGGGTGCTGCAAATTCTGGCTAAGCGTAACATTTCCCCATATGGAATGCTGGTTATGAGGTGCCTAGGGTGAAAGCTGAAGGCGTGCACTGTAGAGTTTCCTGCGGTAAGCTTCCGATGGATCTTGGAATGCAAGGAGCCATTGGCGATGTACAGATTGACGTCTAGGAATTCAGCAGAGGTGGCACTAATGTTAGCATTAAATTCCAAATTGAGATCATTGTCATTGATCTCATTAATGAAAATTCTAGCACTGTTAACATCACCTCGCCAAATCAAAAAGACATCGTCTATATAGCGTAGCCAAGACACAATGTTGTTGTTGAAAGCTGTCAGGTGTTTGACCATGAGAACCCGCTCCTCCCACCAGCCAACATGTAAACATGCGTAGCTGGGCGAGAAGCAGGCTCCCATAGCCACACACCTGAGTTGCTGATATACCTTCCTGTTAAACATGAAAAAATTATGTGTGAGACACCAATCAATTAGAAACAAAATTAGTTTGTTATGCAAGTGACAATTGATGGGTCTTTTCCCCAGGAAGTATTTACATGCAGCTAGACCATCGTGGTGGCGTATGCTGGTATACAGCTATGTAATGTCCATGGAGATTAGCAAATAGTCCTCCTGCCATGGAATGTCTTTTACTTTAAGCAGGAAATCACTGGTGTCCCTGAGGTAGGTTGTTTGGCTGGTAACCAGATCTTGCAGGAAAAAATCCACATACTTGGAAATGTTCCCGCAGATGCTTTTTCTGGCCGAGATGATGGGTCGACCAGGAATGGGGGTCACATTTGTGTGCACTTTCGGCAGAAAGTAAAGGATAGGTAGGACTGGAGTCTCAATGTTAAGGAATGCACATTCATCTTTACTCAACTGGCCCTTAGATTTGAACTCATTTAGGTGTTTTCCTGAGTTCCTTGTTACTGTTGGCCATGTCATTGTGGCTCGAGAGTCTGTAGCAAAGATTGTCGCTCAAATGTCTGTTAGCTTCTTCCAGATACAGATTGCGTGGCCACAGCACAATATTCCCTCCTTTATCCGCCTTGTTGATGATGACTTCATTGTTATTTTGGAGTTTAGTCATGAGTTCATTGTATTTAAGACTCTGTATACGTTTTGCATTTGTGCGCCTCCTGGTTTTGAGATGTAGCGCCTTGAGCTCATCAATGATAACATCACTGTATATGTCAATCGCATCCCTCAGCATCATGGGGGTAAAAGTGGAGTGCGGCTTGAAAGGGCTAGGGATTCTGCTTGAACTCTCAATACCCTCATCAAGTAGAAGTTGTTGAGTAGGCCTCGGGGTACACAGCACTGCTAGTTCCCCCAAGATGCGCAATGTCGGGATTTCCGCCACCGTGAGTGGTTGCTCAGTTATTTGGCCGGCTGGTACAGTGTCGGTAGCGGTGACATTATTTTGTTTGAGTTTGAAGAATTTAATCAATTTAAGTTTCCTGATGAATTTGAAAACGTCAATTCGGGTGTTGCTGTAATCAAATGAGCTTTCCAGGCAAAAGGTGAGGCCCAACGTAAGGAGCTGTGTTTCGGCTTCAGTGAGGTCTATAGTGCTCAAATTGATAATAGTCTTGGTATCATTCTTCATTTCCTTCTCCAATTGCCTCTTCTTTTGTTCATTTGCTTTGGTTTTTCTGAGTTTCCGCCTTTTCCGCCTCCTTCGGTTGCGTCAGTGTTTGTTTTCCTTTGCGGTCTTGGCCTGAGGGTCTGTCGCCGGTCGAAGACTAAAAATTCCATCTCTTCTCCTGGGCTTGGGTTCATTCTGCCGGGCATGTTGTTAGCTCTCCATCTGCCTCCGTCATCTGAATCCGCTCCACTCTCTGCCAAGGAACTCATATCAGATAGGGAGGCAGACTCAGCACCGTCGGTGTTGCCTGCTGGTGGTTTAGGCTGCCCCTGTTGATTTTGTTTGTTTATACGCTGTGTTCTGATGGAGTCGTATTTTCTAGCGAACGTAAAGATTTGCCCACATTCATAGTCTGTTTTGTCCCGGGCAAATTTGAACACTTTATGTGTTTTAATAGTGTCTTCATGTTTTCTGAGGCGTATCTTAATTTCATCCCTGCCCTTAGAGATGGCATCCTTTGGGCTCATGGCATCCAACACTTCATTCAAAGCATCAATCTCTCTTTGCAAGTTGGCCCTGTCAATTTCAGCATATTTAATTAATATGATCACCAAACGCACGCTTCGTTGGACATGATGATTTGGTATATATATGTATCACTCCCCTGAAAATAACAGGCGTGTTAAATTGGGGGCTTAAACTTGCTCCTCTTCTGACCTGACTTAAGCTGTGCTGCTGCTCGTACTCACCACCGGATGTGTGGAGATGACTGGCCGGGTCCTCCGACTCGTCCTTCACCTCCTACTCGATGGGTATTTGAGGCATGCCAGTATAAAGCTGTCAGGGGGCCGTGGTTAATTGCTTCTCCTCCCGGAGCTCATGTCGAATTCGGCTTTGTATTTAACCACGTTGGCCCAGTAGTTCTTTGCGAAGAGGGGGTCTGTGAAGCAGAGACAGCCGTGCTCTGCAAAATATTCCACAGCAGGATCCCAGGGGTACCACCATCCAAAGAAAGGCGCAACACCAGGAAACAGACTCCAAAGGCAAAGTTTAGAAAGTAAAATGATGATTTATTCGAGCATCAAATGTCCAAATGACGCGTTTCGGCTGCCAGACATGCGGCCTTGATCACATAGCGCTCTACTGGTGAAAGGGTGATATTTATACAGATGTGTTAGTGGCAGTGTTTCTACTATGTTCATGGTGGTGACTGAGGAGTTTTACAGCGTATGACTGTGGGCAAAATGCAGTAAAGCACATGTGTGACATCATGTTTTACTCCAGTGAGTACCGCAAGTGTAAGCAGACTATAAATAAGCTGCCTGTCTGCTGAAGCCAGTGATAGCCCCAGTCCTCCCGCATATGTATCCTGGAAGCTGAAATCGGTGCCAATGGCGTCCCCAATTTCAATCATCTGAGCGTGTAAGTACACAAAGCTGCGGAAAGAATGCCAAATTGTGAGCAGTTTGAGAAACAAATATCGTGTGCTAATACATCTTAAACACGCGTTAAAATCCCCACACTGAGCGAGTCAGTAAATTACTGCTCTCGGCGCGTTTCTAAAGATAAATCAAAAACGCCTGTGGAACAACTAACGCGTCTAGACGCGGTGCACATTAAGACGGGAAGCATGTCTCTGTTAAGAAAACATGCTAAAGTTTCCCAACAGCTCATAGGGCGAAGTTGAGTCATGCCCAAACAATGTATGAGTCAGTGGTATTATGTTCACGGTGCGCCACAAGCAGCACTAAATGCTAGCGCTGCATGTAAAACCAAGGCTAAAGTGGAAATTTCCAAGTCAAGCTTTGGTGCAAATTCAGATACAAATGAAATAACTGCATAAATGCAATGAATCTCGAAACTGCCACTAAATATAACAAAAAGTAAAAAATGTGAGTGAGGGTGAAATGTGCACATGGGCGTGTATATACATGTTGAGGAAAGCGTGAGTGCAAAATTAAGTAAAATTACTAAAGTGTAGTGTTTGTGCCTCCTCAAGAGCATTTAAGTGACATAAAAATGCAAAGAATGTACTGAGGAAAAGATGTGTGCGCAAGCGCAAGAAATATTCCAAAGACTGTCCGTGCTTGAACAAAATATGACTAAAGCAGCAGTGGGTGTATAACACAGCGTATTGAGAAAAAGTAACAATCTAATTCATATTTATACGCAGTCATGCTATATGTACGTTAGTTGCCGTTCAACATAGGTTACAAGTCTGCAGTGCCTATGTTTGAAAAACAAAATTTTGACAAATAAAATGACAGTATGAATACTGGGTAATGTCTATGTGATCGCACATAGCATAAATAACGGGAAACCCAACTACATGTAAATACAGTCGGTGCACGGGCAGAGCCTAATAGTGGAATATAAACAGTAGATGTACAGAGTGAAATATATACAGGTGATAACATAGATATACAGCTGTGAAGCGATGGTATGCTCACTAAGGATGTGAATGCCAAGTTATGCTATAGGAAGTGGTGCAGATCCTCCGTGGTGTTGAGCCCAGCGGACGACTTGGTATTGAATTGCAGAATGTATCTACTCTCCAACTGCCTCAAAAGCTTCTCCCTGTTACCACCCCGTCTGAGTGGTGGGACACAATCAATGACTGAATAGCGGAGGTGCTCTATATTGTTATTGTGCATGTCCTTGGAATGCCTGGCTACGGGGTAGGCTGGGTCATTGTTAACTATTGCTCTGAGGTGCTGGAGAATGCGCAGGTGCACTTGCAATTTAGTGCTCCCGATGTAGCGCAGCCCGCAGTTACATTCTAACATGTAAACCGCAAAATCAGTTCTGCAAGTGAGTCTGTGCTTGATAGTGAGTGGCGTGTGTCTAAAGGCTGAGTCTACCTTTGTGATGTTCTTGCCAAATTTACATTTGAGATCTCATCAGTGATGTCATGAGTGATGTCACTGACCATGTCATGAGTGATGTAATATGTGACGTCATCAGCAGTGCATTGCGGGCGCGCGAGTTATAGTTAGCTGAACTAACTATAAAGGGGGAATTTCTATGGTTTTGTACGAGTGAAATGTCCAACTAACTATAACGCCCCTGAAACCTATGGTTTTTTCAGTGAATTTCTAAGTTTTTTTAAATGCTAATTTCTAACTATAACGTGCCTGAAACCTATGATTTTTTCAGTGAATTTCTAAGGTTTTTTAAATGCTAATTTCTAACTATAACGTGCCTGAAACCTATGGTTTTTTCAGTGAATATATATATATTTATTATACTATGTATACATGTGAAAATGTCTCGGTCCCCTGTTTGCCTCGGTGGCACGGAAAAAATGGGTGGAACTGACGTCAGCACGCCGACGAGGTCCTCTTATGGCTCCGATGACGACATACGGTGTCGCGAGCGGAGCCGTGCTCGTTGACGTGGGAGAGCTAGGAAAGAATTTCTGTGGAATGCTGGTGCAGGGGATATTCACCTAAGTGTTCAGGCTAGTCCTTTGGGAGCAACTGTTTATGTTGCCACTCCAGAAACCAAAACCAGTGATCCGAGGGCAGAGGCCCTGCAGATGGCACACGAGGTGGGGTGCCCAGTCGTGTGCACCGGCGGGGCAGCGAAGTGACAAGCACCACAACCCACAAAAAAGGTAACGAGGGCACTTAATAACACAGGATCTTCTCTTTGTATCTGGCAGGAACAACGAAGTTAAAATGCCCTAGTACCAAAATGTAGAATTAGTGCTACAACGGTCTTCAAGAGGACCTGCAATGCCACTTCTGCCTCCCGTACCCTGGAGGCGGCACATGGGTCACGCGGTACGGACATACTGCGGTGGGACGCACACTCGTTGACCTCTCATGGCACTGCTCCACACTTCAGGGAGGACGCTTTCCATTAGCTATGTTTTCTGATGACATGTCGCGTCGGCCCCGTCCAACAACAGAACTCCTTTAGATCCAAACAGACTCTTCCACTCTCTCACCGGAAGTGAAACCAGGCCACGCGGACACTTTCACAATACAACAGCCGGGAATGCACTTTTCGGTAAAAAAACCACATTCCTTCCTCCTAATTAATCAAATAAATGTCTCACTGAAGAACAGGGGCCAGCTTCGATCGGTAAACAGCCGTTACAACGACTTTTTTACTTTGCGATACCATTACAACGCATGGATTACCACGCATGCGTTGTACATCACAAAGTCATTACTACGCATTTTTTAGAACGCATGGTCATTTACCACGCATGCCTTTACAACGAATTTTGTTGTAAAGGTATGTATGGTAAATGACCATGCGTTCTAAAAAACATGTAGATGATCCATGTCGTTGTAAGGAAACAGAGGCTGTTCCGTTTCCTCACAACGACGTGCATCGCCCCTCAGAGATGACGTGAAGCAGGAACCACGAGGAGAGAGGAACCATGAGGAGTGAGAGGTAAGGGGGATTGGGCATGGGGTGGGGGTTTCTTTTCTAGGGTTCAGGGTAGTGCAGTGGTGTTTGTGTGGTGTAGGGGGTCGTGCTGGGGGTAGTGTTTTAGGGTTTAGGGTAGTGCAGTGGTGTTTGGGTAGTGTAGGGGGTCGTGCTGGGGGTAGTGTTTTAGGGTTTAGGGTAGTGCAGTAGTGTAGGGGGTCGTGCTGGGGGTAGTGTTTTAGGGTTTAGGGTAGTGCAGTGGTGTATGGGTAGTGTAGGGGGTCGTGCTGGGGTAGTGTTTTAGGGTTTAGGGTAGTGCAGTGGTGTTTGAGTAGTGTAGGGGGTCATGCTGGTGGTAGTGTTTTAGGGTTTAGGGTAGTGCAGTGGTGTTTGTGTAGTGTAGGGGGTCATGCTGGGGGTAGTGTTTTAGGTTTTAGGGTAGTGCAGTGGTGTATGGGTAGTGTAGGGGGTCGTGCTGGGGGTAGATTTAGGGTTTAGGGTAGTGCAGTGGTGTTTGGGTAGTGTAGGGAGTCGTGCTGGGGGTAGTGTTTTCGGGTTTAGGGTAGTGCAGTGGTGTTTGTGTAGTGTAGGGGGTTGTGCTGGGGGTAGTGTTTTAGGGTTTATGTTAGTGCAGTGGTGTTTGGGTAGTGTAGGGGTAGTGCTGGGGTAGTTTTTTAGGGTTTAGGGCAGTGCAGTGGTGTTTGTGTAGTGAAGGGGGTCATGCTGTGGGTAGTGTTTTAGGATTTAGGGTAGTGCAGTCGTGTTTGTGTAGTGTAGGGGGTCATGTTTTAGGGTATATGGTAGTGCAGTGGTGTTTGGGTAGTGTAGGGGGTCATGCTGGGGTTAGTGTTTTAGGGTTTAGGGTAGTGCAGTGGTGTTTGGGTAGTGTAGGGGGTCGTGCTGGGGGTAGTGTTTTAGGGTTTAGGGTAGTGCAGTGGTGTTTGTGTAGTGTGGGAGGTCATGCTGGGGGTATATTTAGGGTTTAGTGTAGTGCAGTGGTGTTTGGGTAGTGTAGGGAGTCGTGCTGGGGGTAGTGTTTTAGGGTTTAGGGTAGTGCAGTGGTGTTTGGGTAGTGTAGGGAGTTGTGCTGGTGGTAGTGTTTTAGGGTTTAGGGTAGTGCAGTTATATTTGGGTAGTGTAGGGTGTCGTGCTGGGGGTAGTGTTTTAGGGTTTAGGGTAGTGCAGCGGTGTTTGGGTAGTGGAGGGGGTAGTGTTTTAGGGTTTAGGGTAGTGCGCCCAATCAGCCACAATATCCGTGGACAAAGGGGATCCTGACTCTTTGGAACGCTCCGTCAATTGAATAATTTCGGTCAAGGGCCCAACCACGTCCAAGACCTATCAATTCCTTTCTTGGGATCCCTCATATACTTGGAGAAAAAGGTACATAGTTTCTCATCAATTTCAGGCGTGTGTGCCACCTTCCCCTTCAGTGAGGGCCTGGGGCATTCTCCCCTCATCCTATTCCTGACCTCCTTTTCAAGGGGTTGATGGATTTTCCCCCACCACATACTCTGCCACTTTGGCGTCAGGTGTCCACTCTGCCGACCTAGGATGGTAAATTTGGGTAGGCTCGAACATGTCCGAGTGGACCCCGTCCCCAACCGGGGACTGAGAGGAGTGGGACTCTGGACGCCAGGGACGCCCCGAGTCCTTATCCTCATTGGAGGAGAAATCGTCCTCCGATACACGCTCTCCCTCTAAGGGAAACCCGCCGTCGGGGTCTACAATAGTGGTGACAGTGTCGCAATTTTCTCTGGGCCCCTCCTCCTCCCGGCAGGGTGCATGTTTTAGCGGTCGCGCACTCTTGAGGAAGGTCTCCGTAAGTTTATCAAATCCTTCCAAGTGCCCCGCGTTATGCTTAACGGCCCTTTTATTCCCCATCTGGGAGCTACTTGGACCCGCCACCACCAGATCTGGGTCACTGAACACCCCAGGGATGCTTTTCGCCAGCTTATCAACCTGATCCCTAAGAGGAGCCAGCGCCCTAGAAATAGCCAGAGAGAGGGCTTGGTCCACTGCTGGAGGGAGAAGTTGGGGGGCCATTCCTCCTCCACTTCCTGGTAGGAGGAGTAAAAATGGTCTTCTGGAGAAGACATGATAGCAGAGGGTGTGAGCACAGAACAAATGCCCTTAAAATCCTTAACTCAGCCCCCTCACTGGTGCTTCAACAGCTGGGCTTTCCCCGAAGCTGTTATAAGAATAGACTGAGGCGCAATACCAATTACCACCACCAGGTGGCGCTGGTCACTAACGTGGCCGTGTGGGGAAATCACCGCGTAGCGGTGTCAAAATTAGGCGAGGGTTGGTCGGGAATCAAGCGGACACTAAAGGAGTGACCGGATTCCCAAACGCGCGTAAAGACCAGCGGAAGCGCTCGACGGAGCTGCCTCGCTCGGACCAGACGCGCCTGACAGGATCTCACCGCGTGCAGAGCACACAGCGGGAGAAACTGCGAGGGGGAGAACGCGCTTGGGCAAGAGCCTGCTGCGCAGGGAATATGAAACAATACCAAGGCAATAATGCTAATAACGTGCACAAGAAACCGCTATACAAAAGGCAACAACGTCAGATTAAGCCAAGAATGTAAGGAATGCACTTAACTGACGAGCAGTGAAGAAAGAGGAAGCGGAAGGGACGTCACGATATTATATATGATGGACTGTGATATGATTGGACTATAGTTGCCTTGGAGACTACCCCCCTAATGGTTCATGGGTTGTGTAGTCTTTTGTTTAATGATTGTTGTGTTACGTTTTCTTTGAACTGCTATGCAAATAAAGTGAGGAAAGATATGCATAATCCTCGCCTCCGTCCTGCCATAGAATTCATTAAACTTTATTTGATCTGATTTAGGAACATAGATCATAAAAGTGTACATAAAAACAGTAAATCCTCTTTCCTAATACAATACAGTGAGAATTAATTAAAACCAGTAGGTAAAAACGGGTGTTACAAAGCCCGGTTCAGAGCAACTTCAGGTTAACAGAATCGAAAAGTTCAATGTTTCGCAAGATCAATCTCATGTACTTCGTGCAAAATACGCAATAAGGGGTCCAAGTAAGATGTAACGCTCCAATACCTGACCAGTTTGCACTATATAAAACTGCAGAAAAACTAAAAATAAAAAGTGTTTTGCACACTTCTGTCATTGGGCTATATGTGGGCTACATCTGGGTGATATTTGTGCTACATTTGGGCTCTTTTTTCTCTGGTGGCCATCTTGGGAGACTTATTTGTTATGAAGTGTCCTAATTTCGTCATTTACTGCAGTCTCCTCAGTAGGAAATGCTTTCAGTTTTTTACTTTGATTCCATCAAGAAGGCATTCAGATGTGTCACACATTTGCCATAAATTCAGAATGTTAGCACTCTAGTTGTTCATTAGATCACTGTAGTAAAGCTACTGCTCACCAGGGAGTTAACTGGAAGTTTACAGCTGGTATTGAAAGTGATTGTTTCAGTCTGCATGTCAGAATTTTCTAATGAAATAGAAGAGGATTTGAGATCTCACTTAAAACATGCCCTAAATTTTCTTTCTACAGCACTAACCATAATTTCTATGGCAAAATGAACCCCCTCATTTTGTTCCTTTTTAAATTAAATGTTTTAAGTGTTACCAGTTTATTCCAATCAAGATGGCTTCAGGTGTGCCATACTTTTGTCATAAGTAAGACTGTTAGCGCTCTAGTTGTTCTTTAGAACACTCTGGGAAGCTGCAGTAGAACACAAAGGCATCAACTGACAGGCTGCTCCTGTTGAAATATAACAGGAAGATATTTGAGATCACACTTGAAACATGTCCTAATTTTTCTTTCTACAGCACTAACCATAATTTCTATGACAAAATGAACCCCATCATTTTGTTCCTTTTTAAATTAAATGTTTTAAGTGTTACCAGTTTATTCCAATCAAGATGGCTTCAGGTGTGCCATACGTTTGTCATAAGTAAGGCTGTTAGCACTCTAGTTGTTCTTTAGAACACTCTGGGAAGCTGCAGTAGAACACAAAGGCATCAACTGACAGGCTGCTCCTGTTGAAATATAACAGGAAGATATTTGAGATCTCACTTAAAACATGTCCTAATTTTTCTTTCTACAGCACTAACCATAATTTCTATGCCAAAATGAACCCCCTCATTTTGTTCCTTTTTAAATTAAATGTTTTAAGTGTTACCAGTTTATTCCAATCAAGATGGCTTCAGGTGTGCCATACTTTTGTCATATGTAAGACTGTTAGCTCTCTAGTTGTTCTTTAGAACACTCTGGGAAGCTGCAGTAGAACACAAAGGCATCAACTGACAGGCTGCTCCTGTTGAAATATAACAGGAAGATATTTGAGATCTCACTTAAAACATGTCCTAATTTTTCTTTCTACAGCACTAACCATAATTTCTATGACAAAATGAACCCCCTCATTTTGTTCCTTTTTAAATTAAATGTTTTAAGTGTTACCAGTTTATTCCAATCAAGATGGCTTCAGGTGTACCATACTTTTGTCATAAGTAAGGCTGTTATCACTCTAGTTGTTCTTTAGAACACTCTGGGAAGCTGCAGTAGAACACAAAGGAATCAACTGACAGTCTCTGCCCTTGTTGGATGTACATGTTTTACTGAGAATGTCAGACTTCATTCTCACATGACTGAGAAAGATAATGTGAATTTGCAGAAAATATGCTCTCATTTTAGCTTCTGGAGCACCTTCCAAAACTGTATGGGACAAGCATGTGAAAATAGTTTTCTCTCAAACATGATTCATGATATCCCAGCAGAAGGTTTTTCACAGGGTAAAATCACCTTAGAACACACCACAATTCCTGAAATTAGTATGGTACCATCAACAAATGAATTCTAATGTAACTAAAGTCTGTTATCACCCTTTATAGTTCTCCTTTTGGTAACCCTCAAAATCTTCGATTCACTACAATGCATTTCAATGGGGTACTATCATTTATATTGGTCCCAAGATGGCTGCCAGCAATTCCAGGATGAACTGCTGACAGCCAATCAGATCTCACGATGACATGTGTGGTTAGGCTCCGCCCAGATATATATGTGTTTTCTTTTTCAAATTTCTCAGGAACTACTGAACGGATTTACACCATTTAACCAAAAGGCATGACTCTGAACCACGGGCTACCTTTTTGCCAAATTTGGTGTAATTCCGTCCAGCAGTTCGGGCTGTAGCTGCGATGAAAGGTTCCTATGGAAAATTGCTTTGGGAAAACACGTTTTGGGAGCCCCCTTTTTTCTCAGCCCCCACTTGACGAATCACCCCGAGACTTTCAGGATAGGAGAGGACCGGAGCGGGCCACGAGTTTTGAAAATTTCGCGAAGATTCGTCAACCAGCGCCAAAGTTATTTCAAATTGTCAAGAGCACTTACTTGAAGTTTTCCCAAGATACTTCACAGGAGCAGAACGGTGATATTTCCCAAAGCCCCCTCGAGCTTCCCTCCAGACTCCCCAAATACTCAAGGGAATATGAAGAAAACCCCCAAGGGGGAAAGGGGTATGGGACAGAGAAGAGACAGCCTGGTCTTCTTTACGTCTGGTGTCTTCTAAACTGCTATTCTTGTGGTTGTTCTATGCAGTATTCTCTACTCGACACTATAATACAAAAATATACACATTACTACATCCTAGCTGAACTTGACATTTGCTATGCTATCTTTTCCTTAAAAACTACGTACCCTCTAAGACTAGGTTATTGCCTCTCTTCTTATGTAGTTATTCTGTGGATAGTTTGTTCCTATCTCTTATAAGGAATTGTGTTTCTTCTGTGGAAAGGGAAAAAGAGAATAACACTCTAAATGTTCTTCATTGAGTTATTAATTGTTGTGTCCTTAAGTATTTCTAGAACTAAACTAACTATACCTTTTCTTTCTTTTTACAGGTAAGTAGATACCGACATTCACTAAGCAGGATACTCAGGTAAGCATTCGAAGAGAAGACTCTTCTGCATACTACTTGGTTTTAATAATGTATTTTCGAATTGGAAATGCTGGGAAATAATTACAAGGGGGAAAATTCCAATAATACATCAAGCGTAACGAATATACAGTCAAAGCTTGCTCTGGTACTTGCGTGACTGACAGAACCTCCGCTGCGCCGTCGGAATGACAGGAATGCAGCTGACACTAAGGAAACGGAAACCTCCGCTGTGAAAACCTTTTTCTTCTATGGCAGGTAATTAACTCCCGGCGAATCTCTCAGTCTAATACTGCCGCGAAAACTCGAAAACGCCTTAACTACACTGGCTCTACTCGGACGAAATCTCTAGCGCTGCTCACACGTAACCGCCTAGAGTGAAGTGCGCACAGCTGAGGAGAGAGCGAGCTTCAGCTGTGCGGAAAGTCTCGTGCTCACATTAGGAAGGCTGCAGCGCTGACCTCAGCGCAAGCAGCCATCTTGGTGGACCTCGCATTAACTAATGCGGTCCAAGACTGGTTAAACACTGTAGCTCCCACGGACTGGCCCCGAATCTTACACTGAGGGTGCTGAGTCCTGACAGTACCCCTCCGCAAGGGGTTTCCCCAGGTTTTGCCTTAAAGGGGAATTGCTCATGGAAAGACTTTACTAGTCTTGGGGCATGCACATTAGACTGTGGTTCCCAGGATCTCTCCTCAGGACCGTAGCCTCTCCAATCTACCAAGTAGTATAACTTCCTGTTCTTCCATTTGGAATCTACTATTCTTTTTACTTCAAACTCCTCTCCATCTACAGTTTGAACTGGCTTTGGGGAAACTCTAGACCTGAGATACGGTGATGATTTCTTCAATAAGGAAACGTGAAAAACTGGATGAATCTTTAATTGTGTAGGCAATTTCAATCTATAGGTCACCGGATTTAACTTCTTCTCAACTTCAAAGGGGCCAATAAAGTGAGGTTGGAATTTTCTATTTCCCTTTAGTTTTAAATTCTTGGTACTGAGCCAGACCTTGCTCCCAATTAAATAATCATCTTCTAGTCTTCTTTTTTGTCTGCATAACTTTTATATAATTCTTTAGACTTTTCCAGCTGTTCTCTAGCCCTTTCGTGTGTTTCACTTAAGTGCCTAACAATTTCTGTAGCTACTGGAACTGGAACTTCATCAGTGCTGATCATCAGATTTGGGTGTTGACCATAATTTAAATAAAATGGAGAATGACCAGTAGAACTATTCTTAGAGTTATTGTGCGCAAATTCCGCAGCCCAGAGGAGATCTGGCCAATCTCCTTCCTGATCTAACAAAAATAGTCTTAGATACTGTTCTAGCTCCTGATTTGCCCTTTCTGTCTGACCGTCTGTCTCTGGGTGATAACTAGTGGAGAATTTAGTTTCTATGTTTAACCCTTGGGTAAAAGCCCTCCAAAAATGAGACAGGAACTGAGAGCCACGATCTGAAATTAGAACCTTCGGGATACCGTGTAACCTCACCACATGTAAACCAAACTGTGTGGCCAACTCTTTAGCACTAGGGGTATCTTTTAATGGGACAAAGTGGGCCATCTTGGTGAACGCATCCACAAAAACCAGTATTGCACTAAAGCCTCCACTGGAGGGTAGGTCTACAATAAGGTCCATAGTCACTGTGTGCCAGGGGTGAGGGGGTAGGCATTGGTTGTAATAACCCCTGGGGTGATTGTCGTGTCGATTTTCCCTGAGCACAGATTCCGCAACCTAACACATATTGCTTGATGTCTTTAGACATTCTTGGCCACCAGAATTGTCTCTTGATCAGTTCTTCAGTTTTATTAATTCCTTTATGACCTGCCAAGGGGTGATCATGGCAGTCATGTAGAATTTGTTCTTGCAGTTCCAAGGTAGGGATGAACAAGGCTCCATCATGATAGGGCAATCCATTGCGAATTTCTCGAGACGAGTTTTCCACCACCCATTGCTGGAGTTCTTCTGGAGTAAACAACTTTCGTACTTTTTCATCCAGTGAGTCTATTTCTCTAATCACGGCTCCCACAATCTTCGATTCTGGAATGATTTTTGGTCATCAATAACCAATCTTTGCTCATCAGTGTCCAATCTGGATAAGGCGTCCGCCTTACCGTTCTTACTTCCTGGGCGATAGGTGATCACAAAGTTATAATCCGCAAAGTATAAAGACCATCTGAGTTGCCGTGGTGTCAGAGTTCTAGCTGATTTCAGGAATTGCAAATTCTTATGGTCTGTAAATACTGTTACTGTGTGTCGAGCTCCCATCAGGTAGTGTCTCCACTCCTTGAAGGCATCTTTTATAGCTAAAAGCTCCTTCTCCGTAATTGTATAGTTAATCTCAGCCGGGAGAAGTTTTCGGGAATGGTACACGACTGGGTGTAATTGGCCGGTTTCCTTGTGTCTTTGAGAGAGAACACCTCCGATAGCTTGATCTGATGCATCTGTCTCCAAATAAAAGGGCTGGGTTGGATCAGCGTGCAGGAGAATAGGCGCGGAAGTAAAACTCTCCTTGAGAGACTGAAAGGCATCCGCCGCTTCTTCTGACCAGGAGAACGGAACACCTTTTCTCAACAGACGAGTTATTGGAATTACCTTTCGAGAAAAATCCTGAATAAACCTCCTGTAGAAGTTTGCAAACCCAATAAATCGCTGTATTTCCTTTACTGTGTTTGGGGATGGCCAATCCAACACTGCCTTGGTCTTTTGAGTATCCATGGTGACTCCTTCTGGAGATAGAATGAATCCAAGGAAAGCCACCGATCGTACATGGAATGCACATTTTTCCAGCTTGACATATAGACTGTTCTCTCTCAGCTTCTCCAAGATTCCTTTGACGTGTTCTTGATGTTCATCTTCCGACGCTGAGTAAATCAGAATGTTGTCAATATAGACAATAGCACACTTGTCAATATACTGACTCAGAACGTCATTTATAAAATACTGGAAAGCTGCCGGGGCATTGCAAAGACCGTAGGGCATAACTTGGTATTCGTACAAACCAAACTTGGTTCTGAACGCGGTCTTCCATTCATCCCCCTCTCTGATTCGGATCAAATGATACGCCCCTCTGAGGTCGAGCTTGGAATATATTTGGGCTCCCTTAACCTGGTCCAAAAGTACGGAAATCAGAGGCAAAGGGTACCTGTTCTTGACGGTGATTCTGTTCAGAGCGCGGTAGTCAATGCAAGTTCTGAGATCACCTTCTTCCTTCTTAGGCACAAAAAATAACGGCGAAGAGACCGGAGACTGTGAAGGCCTGATGAAACCATTTTTAAGTAGGTTTGGATATATTCCTTCAAGTATGAGTCCTCCTTTTCAGTCAGGGCATAGATTCTACTGCACGGGAGGTTCGCACCGGGTTCCAACTCAATCTTACAATCATAGGACCTGTGAGGAGGAAGCTTTTCGGCATTTACTTCACTAAAGACATCTTCATAGTCCCGATATATTTTTGGAATTTCTTCTGTACGGATCACGCACACTGCCGCTCCATTTTCACACAGACTGGAAGCTAAACCAGACTCCTTCTCTTGATTTTTATCGTGGTAACAGGACTCCTTGCAGAATTCAGAGTTCATTCTAATTGATCTTTTCTCCCAATCAATTTGAGGATTATGTTCTGTTAACCACGGAAGGCCTAGGATTAATTGAAACTGCGGCGCATCAATTAAGTTGAACTGCAGACCTTCTCGATGACCCTCAGGTAGAATGAGTTCCACTAACTCAGTGTGACTGACGATCGGCCCGAGGAAAGATTCGTGCCATCTACCGCTCTCACTGCTTCACTCTTAGTTTTTGTATTGCTTGTAATCCTATTTTAGCAGCAAATTTGAGGTCGCAGAAATTTCCGGTAGCTCCGGAGTCAATCATCACCGAAATGTCCTGGTGAGAGAACGATCGAAATTTTAAGGTAACTGAAAGAGTTAAGTGAGGAGCAGATGACTGCAGTGTGTTCGCCAACAAATGAGGTTTTGGAGTTGTGATTTCCTTAGCATCCACCTGTCCAACTCCGCCTACAAGTGGTGCCGCAAGTTTTCCTTCGGTGAAGTTGCTGGTTTCTTCGGACAGAACTTAACAAAGTGACCACTGACTCCACAGTACATGCAAAGATTGTTCAACCTCCTCTTCTCCTTTTCTTCCTTGGACAGAGGACCTCTGACCGCACCAATTTGCATGGGCTCGACCGATTGGGTGTTCTCTGCTGGTCTAGTTATTTCAGATTTCATCCGGTCAAATCTGGGTACACTCGGGCGAAAATCCTTCCTTCTTTCGCCTCTTCGTTCAGACAATCGATAATCTAATTCTAGGACCAAATCTATGAGAGTGGAAACTTCGGTTGGCCGATTTGGTATTTGGGACAGGGCATCCTTGAGTTCATCTTTCAAGCCCCTATAAAATAATGCAGCTCTTTTATTCTCAGGCCAATCGGTTTCTACAATGAGTTTATTAAACTGGGTCAAGTAGGTAATTAATTCCTTGTTTCCTTGTCGTAACTCCAGTAACTCGTTGTCTGTGGCTTGGGAAACTTTCCTTCGATCAAAGATTCGCAAAAATTCTTTTTAAATTCATCAAAATCATACAGAATTGTTGAATCTTTGGAGACCAATGGCATAGACCAAGCCGCTGCGTCTCCACTTAGATAGGATAGAACAAACGCTACCCGGGACTGTGCATCAGGGAAAATGGTGGGCCGACACATGAAGTGCAATGAGCATTGCGTAAGGAAGATTTGAGCCTTTTGTGGGTCACCACTAAAGCGTTCTGGGGGCCAGTGGAATCACTGGAGACAAGGAGTGTATTACTTGTGTAGTGCTTCTAGAGTGTGGGAAAGAGGTAGAGCCACTAGCTTGTGTATCAGGAGATTGGGCTGAAAAACTAGTGCTTGAGAAAATACTGTCTATCTTATTGGCTAAATCCGTCGTCTCTCTTCTAGAGGACAACAATTCCTGCCTTAGGGTTTTATTCTCTTCACTGACAGCTAACAATTCTTTCTGAATAACTTCTAAAACCCCTCCTAAACTCTTCAGGTCCAAGCCCTCGGCCATTCTGCTCAGGTGAGTAAAGCTTCGTGGGCACTTCACTCTGTCAAGAGCACTTACTTGAAGTTTTCCCAAGATACTTCACAGGAGCAGAACGGTGATATTTCCCAAAGCCCCTCGAGCTTCCCTCCAGACTCCCCAAATACTCAAGGGAATATGAAGAAAACCCCCAAGGGGAAAGGGGTATGGGACAGAGAAGAGACAGCCTGGTCTTCTTTACGTCTGGTGTCTTCTAAACTGCTATTCTTGTGGTTGTTCTATGCAGTATTCTCTACTCGACACTATAATACAAAAATATACACATTACTACATCCTAGCTGAACTTGACATTTGCTATGCTATCTTTTCCTTAAAAACTACGTACCCTCTAAGACTAGGTTATTGCCTCTCTTCTTATGTAGTTATTCTGTGGATAGTTTGTTCCTATCTCTTATAAGGAATTGTGTTTCTTCTGTGGAAAGGGGAAAAAGAGAATAACACTCTAAATGTTCTTCATTGAGTTATTAATTGTTGTGTCCTTAAGTATTTCTAGAACTAAACTAACTATACCTTTTCTTTCTTTTTACAGGTAAGTAGATACCGACATTCACTAAGCAGGATACTCAGGTAAACATTCGAAGAGAAGACTCTTCTGCATACTACTTGGTTTTAATAATGTATTTTCGAATTGGAAATGCTGGGAAATAATTACAAGGGGGAAATTCCAATAATACATCAAGCGTAACGAATATACAGTCAAAGCTTGCTCTGGTACTTGCGTGACTGACAGAACCTCCGCTGCGCCGTCGGAATGACAGGAATGCAGCTGACACTAAGGAAACGGAAACCTCCGCTGTGAAAACCTTTTTCTTCTATGGCAGGTAATTAACTCCCGGCGAATCTCTCAGTCTAATACTGCCGCGAAAACTTCAGAACGCCTTAACTACACTGGCTCTACTCGGACGAAATCTCTAGCGCTGCTCACACGTAACCGCCTAGAGTGAAGTGCGCACAGCTGAGGGAGAGAGCGAGCCTCAGATGTGCGGAAAGTCTCGTGCTCACATTAGGAAGGCTGCAGCGCTGACCTCAGCGCAAGCAGCCATCTTGGTGGACCTCGCATTAACTAATGCGGTCCAAGACTGGTTAAACACTGTAGCTCCCACGGACTGGCCCCGAATCTTACACTGAGGGTGCTGAGTCCTGACACAAATTGAATGTTGCGGATTTCCTATGGAAAATAGGTCCTAACTATAACTATCTACTGGCGACCGCCAGTAGATTATATATATATATATATATATATATATATATATATATATATATATATATATATATATATATACACACACACATACATATGTGTGTGGGTGTGTTTGTGAGTATGTGTGTGTGTGTGTGTGGGTGTGTGTACAAGTGTGTGTAGGCAAATCCACGCAAATGTTGATTGGGGGTCCTCTCTAGAGACTTTCGTGTAACCAAGTTTATGTCAGTTTCCACACCATAAAAATCGACAAAAAGACTCTACAGGTTTGGCATGAACATCAATGAAATACTATGCCGCTAATGTAATTCATAAATCAATAGATAACATGTAATTTAGTATTATGGGAACTGCAGTAAAATAAGAGAATATAGCAACTTGGGCAACATTAGGCATGTTTTCGATATTAGAACAAACTATCAAATTGCATTAAAAGGTTCCTCATTTTTCAGGGTATGTGCATCTTAATCATCAATCATCATTGTATCTTCCCTTTTCTCCACGTTTTCATGTAAGCCAATCCCAACTGGAATTTAAAATTATGGTTGCAAAGATTATGCAGATGATTGAATATACAGTCATTCTACAAACTCAGAAGATGCATCTTATATTCCTACATATCAATGCATTTTACTGTGCACTATATTCATATTTCACAATGAAATTAAATATAAAAAAATTATTTTTTGTCTCTCGGTTCATATTTCAATGTATATCATTGTGGTTACAAAACCCCTGTGGGTTTCTGTTTATTCTATTTTGAAATGTCTCTCAACACTAATATGTCTCCTTTTTGCCCCTTCAAACATATCTGCAAACACTGAAAAAGCATATGTTAATGTCTTAATCTCAGATGCATCCATTGATCAGAAAACTTCAACAGTCCATAGTTGCTTGTCCTTATTCAAATATACAACACATTTTATATCTCTGGATTTACTACTTGAGATTAAGTTACATATCAAGATCATGATTCATATGTAATATTTATTGAGTTTTCTTTACTTTGCATGGTGTTTGAGTTTCTCAATATTCTTAAATCTATCAGTGCATCCGGTGAAGGCTCATGTGTTTTCTTAGGCAATTCAAATTTTTGACTTGATGATTTAATTGTTGTTTAGTCCAAAGTGTGCATCATTCTTAACCATTGACTCTATATTAGTTGAAATTCAATTCCTTAGATGACAACTAGATTCTTCACTCCTATTCAAATCTTTCAGATCTTTTGTTTTTAATGTAATAATGTATATTAACTCCAATTGCCTTAATTCTGTAGTTCTGTTGCCATCTCTGACTTTGCGTTTCACTGTGTCAAGTCCAAAACTCTTGACCAATTTCGCATTGCTATGTTTTATTCATAGCTTAGTGTCTTGCGACCAGGTAGATGAAATCTTTATTTTTTATGGCTCTTTTATGTTGTATAGTTCTATCCTACGTTGTCAACAGTGAGCTTCCAAAATATTGCATATTGCATGAGTACTCGATGATGTATACCATGTCACTCATCCTACATCCAATTTATGATTTTATTTTCTGCCTGTAATTCTGGTATATTACTGAGAATCCCTTCAGCAAAATGCTCCTGGTGAAAGCTTTGTATCTCTTAGAGAACAAAAAACCCTGTATATTTTCGAGAACACTTACTCTTTATGTATTTTGAAAGTGACTATGTGCCAGGCTGTCATTTAAAGACCATGATTTCCTAAAGGTTATGTCACATATACTTCCCATGACATTTTTAACACATTGTCTGTCATGAAGATATTCAGTGTTTTTTTTAATGAATATTGTGATCTGTTTGATATTCAAGTTTTATTCCATGGTTAGACAGATTCTGTCAGATTCTTGTTTCTTATTTTCTTTGGTCAACTGGTCACATCTATTCATGTCTTTTGCTCTTGCCTCAGCTTGACGTAGGGTTTTCTCATTGTAACCTCGAGTTCTAAATCAATTGAGCCACATTGTCTTCTCTTTGTCAAAATCACTTTCAACAACTAAATTAATTTTAATACGGGTGAATTCCCGGTATGGTATGCTAGATTTCAAATTCTGGGGAAGTGCACTTGGTGCATCTAGAACACTGTTTTCCTCAGTGGGATTATTTTACAGACAGGTTTACAAGCTTCCTTCCTTCGTAAAAACATTAATATAATGAAAACATATTTACTTTTGACTCATTTCTTTTGTGAATTTTAGCTTCAGTTTATTGACCTTAATTATTTGCAAACATTCTCTGTTTCTGCTGTACTGGTTGTGTGAGAAACAAGTCGCTAATGAATCTGTGCCAAGTCATGATGTGCTTTGTGTATTTCTCCATTGCTTCTCTCCATACTAAGTATTATTCCCACAAATCCATTTGGAGGATTGCATAATCAGAACAAATTTTGTGCCAATTGCTGTACCTTCACATTTTTGTACAGCTAGCCTTGATTCTTGTTTCAAAATCAGCTGTACATTGAGGTAGCTAGAAGCAGGAGTTGACCAGAAAAGAAGCCTTGTGCAATGAAAATGGACACAGTCATCCAAGAAGTCTTACTGATGTGATTGGTGACTATCCATTTTTATTAAGGTGCAACCACCATTGCCGTACTTTTTCAGAATAATCTTTCCTTACCCTATAATTTCTCTCTTTTGGCACTGCATAAATGAATATTTATTCTACTGTCTATTCTTGCACCACAAATTTGAGTAGGGTACTTGCACGCATGAAGGATTTAAGAAGTTACTGACGTGAACACAAGATTGTTACCTAATAATATTTGAAGAACTTGATATACATTTTCTCTATACGTGGCTCAAATGTGCTTCCAGAAGATGTTTACATGTGAGGCTTCATTGACTCAAAACATATACAAAACAAACTACTGTAACTGGTATTAGGAAAACAAGATGCTATTGGAATAATGGATTGACGAGAGCACTGATTAGAATACCGAGACTTTTATCATCAAATGGTGATTCAGTAGTTAGATGAAGTTATTTATTTTCTTGTAGATTTCAAAAATGTTCCTGGCACGAAGTATAATCCTATTTCTGGCCAGCACTACACTGGCCACAGATGCAGCACTCTGCAGGAGTCATTTTTATTTCTATTTGTATTGTTATTTAACACTTGAATACTGCATACTCTGCCATTAGTTTGGCATTGCAGCACCTTTTGGTATTTCAAAGGTGACTTTCAAACAGTTTCTATTGTAGACCAGAGTCTGACTTAGTTTTGTGGATGTGTGCAGCCAGTGGGTGATTATACCTCTTTTATTGAAGTGTGAGGTTTTTTTGGGTGAGTGAGATTGGAGACAATTACTTTTCTGTGTCTCTTGTGCCAATTCTTCTATGCTAACACCAGCATGGCGAGTTTCCATGAGCACTACTTAGATAATATGCAAAGTGCTAGATAAATGAATATTATCATCAACTTGATGTTTTGGAACATGTGCCACTCTTTCCTGACTTTCTGTAGATTGTATCTATTTTTTTTATCCGTTCTTATTCTTTCAGTATATCAAATGCACAGGACAATGGCTCATATGGTGAGTAACTGCTTGGCTTTGCTTACTGGGAAGCTGCCAAGAAATACTTATGCTCATGATTTGAAACCTCTAAATGTTTCCACACAATAGAACTCTACACACAATGACCCATGCATTATTACAAACAACATCACTGTAGCACTGCTGGTCTGTCTGTTGTCGTGAATTAGACAGCACTATCTCATGTACTTAGTGCATGTTACACGTTTTTATTATTTGAATCGAACTTCACAAAGAGTTCCATCATAAAGATCTGATATAAGGTTAATTTGCTCCTTAGGTCTTTTATCTGTGTTTTCTCTTTTCTCAGCCCACCACTGCACTATACCCAACTCATGGAATAAATGCACAGAATCAATGTAGAATTTAATAATTTATACGTGCAAAATCACCAAGGTAGCGTTAATGTAAAAATTACAACAAAATCACCAAATATTTTGAAACTAGAAAATGAGGCTGAATTACAAAAAGTGTGGCATATTTGATAATAAAAGAATGGTCCTATGGCTTATTACTACACTTCAAACACTGTGCCATCATCTCTCAAAATGTCTTCCTTGCGTGAATTGTTTCTCTTTTTTCCCAGCTCACAGATGGTATTTGTTCAAGTGGTGATGGTCTTGGGCAGAGAGAAGAGGAATCAGAGGAAGCATGCTGCCTGCTTATGGTGTCATTTTAAGAATTTGCCCACTTACTTCAAATACAGGCCTCCAGTTGTTCTGCCAGATCAGAAGTCAGCATGTAATGTGTTAGACTCATTAACACTAAAGTCTGATTATTGACTCATCGTTGAAGATGAGGAACATCTGAAAGGTCCATCTTATTAAACATTTGACTGTACTGGTTTAATTGAATAAATCAGCAAGTTATAAAAATGAATTGGGTAAGCAATGGAGACAGTTAATGTTATCAGTTTAATAACCACCACTATGTCCATTGCCCATGTTGCTGCCTCTCTAACTGTTACTTTAGTTGAACAACTTATAAAAAGTAAGTGGTTCCAAAATGTATACAATGGGACACACTTTAACACATTAAGTGGTGCCATTATACACTATAGCTCTGATGATGTTTGTCGGTGAAGGGTCGGAATTCGGAGTTGTATGGTATTTAATATTTACTGCACTCAATATTTACTCGGGTGTTAAATACCTCATCATTTGTTGAAATTTGGTAGGTAAAACTGGCTGAAATTTGACAGGGCAAAACAGTATGGTGCTTACTGCATCAAAATCCGCATCTTATTCCCCAAAAACGCAGAATAGGTATGATTTATCGCAGCTGATAAATTCTTGTAGTCAAAGTTTCTCGGGTTTGAAAAATAGCATATTCTCCTCTGGCAAACTCATAATCAGGGCCGGTGACTTTGCTTCTAAACAGATCATTTGGCTAAAGTGTGATGACCATCTGGAGAAAGCTTGTTTCCCTTTCTGATGGCCAGGAGAGTTCATTCTTTTGTATTCCATTCAGTAAGAATGCAAAAATCTGTCCAACTTCTAGCAAATATACATATCATTTTATTAAAATACTTTAAAAACTTGTTCCTATTTAACTGTCACTCAAGCAACTCTTACTTTACGGAACTCCATTGTTTACTTAAGCTCACTTAGGGGCTGAAAAAGAACACAAGATCAGCAATCCTACCACCAAACCGCCAATGCAGCAGTTGGGAGAACGCCGTCAAGCTGGCGAAATCCCGACTGCCGTATTATGACACTACCGCTCGGCTGGCGGTGTGTCTTCGGTGGTGGTACGGCAGCGGCATGCTTTATCTCATAAGTAGAACCTGAAGTACATGCCACTACAGTTGTTGTGCCATTTGCACGTCAGGCGCACTGAGTACAATGCACATGTCATGCATTGCACACAGTGCACCCACGACAGTGCAAGCAGAGTGGAGCACAACATGTGCCCCCATGCACTTTCGCCAATGGGCAAAATGGCCTTGGGTCCTGTTTGGAACCCCTTCACTGCCTTTCCGCCAATCTTTTCATGGCGGGGTACACGCCAAGAAAAGATCAGCAGAAAGGCAGGTCGTAATCATTACGGCAGTGCCGGCATCGGCACTGCCTCCATAGGCCGCCGCTTTCTCGACTGCCGCCTCCGCAGGATATAAGATCCTGGCGGTAGCGGTGGTCTTGTGGTGGTCCGACCACCCTGCTCGTAATTGGGTGGTCGGATTGCCAAGGAGGGGAGGTCGTACCTCCACCAATGGTGCAGCGGTCTCAAGACTGCCGTAATCTTAATCAGCCCCTTAATACGATACTCAAATAAAGAGATGAGACATTCATCAGACTCTAATCTACACTGCTTTTGTCTCGCCAATACTATCCAGCCACGTAACAATGTAAAAGCCATAAGACCATGTTCAGACTTTTTGTTTTCTTCAGATGTTTTTTTTAAATGTCAGAATCTCACATCCGATAGGCTCTAACATCCGTGTAAAACTCTAGTTATCAAGTGAACAACAAACAGCACCAGTGTGAAGCCACATCTAAGGCTATGCTATGTAAAACATAATTGTTGCATGTTGTGCCACAGCTGCCTTCTTTGCTGCCTCTCTGAGCGGATGGAAACAGCCATACTTCTATCGAAGAGACTCATGCTCAGTCAAAACATCAGCCCTGGCAGAAAAAATTGACTTAGCTCATATAACGCAAACTGGCGCAAGGAATGACATGGAGGGGCATATTCTCAAGCCCCTATCGCCACGGGAACTTCACTTTTTCTGACGTTCCCGTGGCGATAGGTTCAACGCCTTATTCACAAGGTAGCGTTAAGCCACTTAACGTGGCTTTAAGCCACGTTAAGTGTCTTAACGCTGCCTTGTGAATAAGGCCCCTTTCATGCTAAACTTAGCGTGAAAGGGGCGGGCAGTGGGTGTTGCGGTGGGCATTCCACCGCAACACCCATTGAATTCAACACTGCCACCTATTCTCAAGGGCGGCGTTAATAGATGGCAGCACCGAACTTAAGACCAGGAAAATCCTGGTCTTAAGTTAGCGAAATGAGGAGAAATGCTTTATTTCTCCTCGTTTTTGCTTTTTCCATGTGTGCTTTCTTGTGCAGCACACATGGAAAAAGCAAAATGCCATTGTTTGTTCATGTACAGGAAGGTGTCCCTTCCTGCACATGAACAAACCTTTTTAAAAATGCCATTTTGTAACTTTCATGTGTGCTGCACGAAGCAGCACACATGAAAGTTACAAAATGGTATTTTGGGATTGTTTATGTGCAGGACGGGGCACCTTCCTGTACATAAACAACCCTCCCCTGCACAAAGACACCCTTGCACTCTGGTGCAAGGGTGCCTGCGTTGGGGCTAAGTTGGGAAACTTAGCGCCATCGCAGGGGGAAACGCCAGGCTGCACCACATTCTTGAGAATAGGGTGCAGCCTCGCGTTTCCGAAGTGGCGGTGAGAGGCGTTAAGCCAAGGAGGCTAACGCCTCTCACCGCCACTTCATTGAGAATATCCCCCGGAGTGTGCTATTATTTCATTTCAGTAATTAAAAAATCACAGTGATCTGAGAAATTGTGAAATCGCTATTACACAATTTTAAATTCTGTTTGACCCTTGCAAGTCAGCTTCAGAAAAGACCCTTTTAAAATATGCATGAACTTCAAATATACACATAAATGTGTCCTCCTTAATCTCATTTTGCTCCTTATCAAACGCAAATCTGTACTACGACCTTAAATGCACGCGCTCCTCAGACTAAATGCCTCTCTGTGTTGCTCTTTTATAACAAAGCTATCCTCAAAAATAATGGCATAAATTACTGTGCATGAATGACATGACAACTTGACTACAAACAAAGGATTGTAATCAGGGCCACTGGAATTATGTGATTTTCCGGCCTCTGCGTTTTCTGCTTAATTATGGATTTGGTTAATTCATTTGTCACATATTCCAGCACTTGCTGCATAATATGCAGATTTCAGCAAAAAGATATTGGGGCTTATTTACAAGCCCCTTGCGCCGCTGGTACGTCACTTTTTCCCATATTAAAAGTGATGCACCAGCGGCGCAAGGGGCTTGTAAATAGGCCCCATGTTTCTAGCTCAAACTGATCAAAAGCTGCTAAAAATGCCGCCACACGCATTGCAGTGCTGTGGAGGGTCCTTTACAAAGTTTAACTCGTCACCTTTATGTTGCCCTATTTCACTTTTTGGGTGTCAAACTGGTATTAATGGGGTGAAACCGTATCCCAGGTATTGTTAACGTATGTAAATATTCAAAAAATGAGGACAAATTAACAGAAAATGTTCTACATTATGCCACATAACTTTCCTTTTCTTGCCTCATAATTTAGTCAACCCTGCGACATCATTTGGTTTTCCCTTGCTACATAATTCCAGTGACCATGGATATAATCTTTTATATTGATACAAAACTTTATTAGCAATAGTATGAAAAACCCTATTAACTCAAGCACATGAAATTATGATCAAATAAGCATCACATGCTTCTAAAATCCTAATGGGAAGAGTATTACAAATTGCAAAGCACTAATAGAAACAGCATGACTAACTACAATCTTCCTTATACTTAATTAAATCACTGCCATTGGGACCTATGGAGTAACGTGCTACCCATTTGCAAAGTGCATCAGTGCCTTGTCAATAAGTGCTATATGAGTGCCAATATGATACCATCAGCAGAGCCTACAGAAGATCTTGTTTACTGGTATATCTGCAGCTGGCCGATTTCCTGGTATGCCTCACCGCTGCACTACAGTAGTCTTCAGCATCCATATCTGGACTTTTGAATGGTGGACCGTTTTAAGGCAGCAAGCAGCGTATTCTGGGCCTTCCTCCTTGCTTTAGCATGAAACACCAGGGCAGTGCCAGGCCACTGTTTCCATTGGCAACCGTCTGTTTCCAAATTTCCATTCATAAGGCGAATTTCGCATTTTGCATCAGAATTCCGTGCCAGACTTTCGCTGCAAGGTATTGCAAAGTTTTTTTCTATTCGCCTAGATTTTACCCAGATTTTATACATACACAATGACCTTGCAGAGAAGGAGATGAACACTTTCCTGCGCCCTGCAGATTAAAATTCCCACACAATTCATGATTTTCATGAGAAAGACCTATGGGAAGCAAACTGCGCCACATCACACGCTTGGATCACATTTTTCCTGAGATGCAGGCCTGCAGACAGACCCCAGTTTGTCTCATCACTTGTCTGTACAGCCATGTTCCTGTTCCAGAATTAGCACATACACTAGTTATACCCTTCTATAAACCACACACATTAGCAGGAATCAGATTTATGGTGAAAAAAAAAATACTTCCTGGTCAAACGAAACAAGGAAGCCGAAATACTGCCTTTGTCGCTTTCTGGTGTGAAACCCTCTATGTAAACGCATGCTCTATAAGGTAAATAATAACCCTAAAGCACACAGTGTAGCCTATTTTTGTGCAGCTTCCTTTTCGGGAATACACGTGTAAGGATTCACCTCCTAGTACAACGCGCCTGGAGTCACATCATGCTTCAGTGCCATTTCCAGCCCTACAGGTGATTTAGACTGTGTGTTTTCTTAGTAGATATTGATAGTGTTGACAATCTATAGTATTTTTTTTAGTCTCCAGTTAAAGGAGATGAGCAGGGAACACAAAGCCAGCTCTACTCATTCTGCTTGCAGTAAGATTTGCAATGACGGAAGTTGCATCAAAAAGTGCATAAAGGTGTAAACGAAGCAGTTCAACACATGCCTCTCTTATCGCTTTTTTCTTGTAACAAAAATACAATGGAGCAACTTTGCCATCTAGAGGATATAACTAAGAATTACTAGCCAGCCAACATCACCCCGTGCTGTATTCTCGTTCGTTAAATAAGCATATTTCAGCATTAACCATCTGGACAGACCGCTTTGAGATTCACAGGTCGGCCTGTTTGCGCGACTACGCCAGTCCCACATTACTTTTACTTGTTACCCTATCAGATTTTTTAAACTGCACTTTGTGCTCAGACTGTCTGGTATCAACTGATGAATGTAATGACCGAAACTGGATAGTAGACAAAGGACAACGACGCACATTGATTTGCAAATCGGTGCCTTTTAATTACTAAGGCATCTTATAAACATACATGCAGTTGTCTGAAAGGTCATGTTCAAGCACGCGATATAGTTAAATACGTTCTTAAGTAATTGCAAAGTTTTCTAAAACAAGCACATTTTGCAAAAGCAGCAATCATAACCGGTTTCGTAACTACGGGGCATATTACCAAGGATTTGCGATAATTATCGCAAAGCGCTGTTTTTTTTATCGCCGGCTATCGCTGGATTTCATCGCGGAGATAACGCGTTATTATCAACGCTTATCTCCAAGGCGATAAAAAAAACTGCGATAGCGGCGAAACCCAGCAATAGCGTGAGAAATCCAGCGATAAATTCACTGCGCTAATGAAAAGCTCGCTAATAGGCAGGTGAGGACTTAACCTTACAATCCACCTCCCATTGACAAGATGGTTAAGTCAAGTTTTTAGCAGGTGTTAAATTCCAGCAATAATCGCGGTTAGCGCGAGTTTTTTTATCGCTTCGCGGGCATTGCTAATAGGGGGAAGTTGTGTTTGCGACTGTTTGCAGTTGCTTTTAGTTGGGAACGCCTACTTTGCATGTCATTAGCGATAATTATCGCTGACATGCAAAGCAGCACCAAAACGGTCGCTTTCGCCATAAAGCTGTCGCTAACAGTTGTTAGCGACAGCTTGCTAATAGGGCGATAGAAATATCGCCGCTTTAGCGGATAAAAGTGCCGCTAAAGCGGCGATACCGCCCTTGCTAATATGCCCCTACGTTCGTTCCTACGTTTTACTTTCAGTGGGTAAATCTTCTTAATGCAAGTCCCTCTCCCCTCACAACTATATATGGCGATAGAAGAGTTCTGGTCGAATGTATTGATTTGCCTGGATTTGCAGAAGTATTTTTTGGGGCGCTCCTACGACGCTACGCAAAGCTAACTTAAAGTCTACAAAGCTTTTGCGCTGGGTTTTCACCACAAAAGTGATGCCAACATGCACAAAACTTCTTTTGTTGGATTTAACTTCCAACACAAAACTTGTTTTGCGCTAGAAAGTTGCCTAAAAGAAAACGTAATGAAGCGCAAAATCAAAGATAAGCAAAGAAAAGAGCAAAGCAATGCAATTTTAGGTGGTGCGTTGTGTGACAGGATCGTAAATCTGGCCCTTCGTGATTTGTACTTCACGATAGCCTTGAATACAAGAATGTCAACAAAAACAATGTTGAACTACAGAAACATAGCTAAAAAGATATGGATAAGAAAAAAATCGTAATCATGCTTAAACAAAAAAAAAAACAAATATCGACTGCAAAAATATTGCTGTTAAAATACTAAAAATACATATTAATAAATAAATCAATATAAAGTAAACCACACAAAGACCATTTCGTAAAAACACAAAACCTAATACCAGCTACCAAGAAATAAATATAATACATACCACATTATAAAACTTTATACTAACAGAAACAACTTTAAAGGAAATATTCATTTCCCACCCATTAAAATAAAAATAAATTATAACCTACTGTTCTGTTGCTGATGTCCACGATCTTGAAGTAATGCATGAATAAAGACATCCACAAAAAAAGATAAAAGAAATCTCTAAAAAGTGGAACAATTAAATGCATAAAAATATATCCATAGGGAAAAAAATCATATTTGTCATGAGCCATCTAAAATCTGGAAAATAAAACAGTAAAAACCGCTCCAGGAAACCAAATGATAGGAAATTAAAACTAATATTGGTTAACATATAACCAATCTTACTTCCTTTATTATTAAAAATGCTTTAAAAACAGAAATTCTCAACTTAAAAACCTATAAGAAGTTCCAAAATACCCACAAATTATCCAACCACACCACACAAACCACCCCATAAATATAACAACTCTGCATGAAATTGGGTTGTTAGGGGCTGATTACGATGGCGGGCGGAAAAGCATTTTGACCGCCGTGCTAGCGGGAAATTTCCGCCCGCAGGTACCGCGGCATAACCGCCGGCCAGATTAGGATGCACCGCCAGAAACTCCCTACCGCGGCGGTCGGATTCCAGGATTCAGCGGCGGAAAAGCTGAAAATCCGTCTGCGGCGGTCGGATTTGCTGCGGAGAGGCCAAAGACCGCCATTTCCCCAGCGGACTGGAACACATGGAGCTATCCACAGTATTGCCACCGCCATCCTCGAATGGCCGGATTCTCCGCAGTGGTGTGGTGGGCTGTTTGAGGCATCGTGAGTTGACCGACGGTCGTCACCGCATTCCGCACAGCGGTACCTCTCTTTTGGCTCCGTCCGCTACCGGTGCGGATGGAGATTTTCGGCGGAACCCGGAACACCGCAGCGGATGGGAAATGGGCTTTCTATGCCCATCATAATACGGCGGATGCAAAGACTGCCGATGGAGTGCGGAAAAGGGCATTTTCCGCCACCGCAAGCACGGCGGATGGGCCTCCGCTCGCTATCGTAATCAGCCCCTTAGTGTAGGGGCTGACTACTCACCTAAAAGCACTGAACACAGTCCTTGTCAGGGTGACCCACTAAAGTCACAAAATTAACTTGCGCTCTACTCCACGGTAGCTATAGCACATAGCAGACAGGCTTAACTTTGAGGCAATGTGTAAAGTATTTATTGAGTACCAACGCAGTAATAAAGTCAAAACACAACACAACACAATAAAAATTCCAAACCAATTTAGAAAAATTGAGGCAATTTTAATAAATAAAAAGACACCAAAATGACAAAATTCCAATTAGAGAAACTGGAATCATGCATTTTTTAAATTTTAAATAAAAATAGTGCCAAAATTTGTTACGCGCCAATCGCAGTCGACTGGGACCTAGGCGCAATTTGAGGCCGACTATGATGGATACAAGGACCAGGTTTGGCCCGGTTGGAGGATTGCTTGGGAGTCTCAAAAATGGAAGCCCAATGTCTTTAGCTGGACAAGGCGGCAGACTGTAGCCAGGGAGTGCTCCACAAAGGTTGGATCGCTTTTGGACCAAGTCTCAATGAAGCTGTTGGCGGGAAAGCATTGACTAGGAGAAATTCAAATTTCTCACTCCATCGCCAGCTGCATATTTTAGGTTTCTTTGTCTGGTCGACATTTCTTTGTTAACACTTAATAACTTTTTTTGAATTGTGATTCCTCCAGCAGGGCTGCAGGCTTTAACTGAAGAGGGCTCCACAAGGTTGGATACTGTCTCTGTGAGGACCCATTGCATAGGATTTGTTGTTGCGAAAAAACTAAAAGCGGGGGAAACCTGGAATTTCAACCCAGTGACTTTGCACCTTAGTCAGATCAACTTGGCAGGTTTGTCCCAGGTCTCCAGAGGTATTTGGAACCAAAAGGTTTCCAAGTCCCAGGTTCTGTGGCGTGGCGTGAGGAGAAGTCCAGCCACACCCAGCCAAGGTTTCCAGGACCTCAAGAACAGCACTTGGGGCTCAGGACTCACTCCTGCAGGCCAACAGCGGTGAAGAGGGCAGGTCTAAGTGGAACTGGCTAGCTGGAAATCTTCAGGATAAGCCTCTTGTAACTTGTTTTAGCAGTTAAATTAAATAAAAACATACAAAATATCCAAAATTAAACTAAATTAAATAATTAATATTAAATATTTCTTACATATTTCATAAAAATTACAAACACAAATTCAAAACCAATTTCTTCATAAACAAAAAAAAATCTCAAGCCAATGTTTTAAACATTTCAAAATAGAATATAAATAAACATTAAATTTACAAATATATTTGTTAAATTAAGAAAAATTATAAAACCCTCTCCATATCTTTCCCCAATAAACGCTATATACCACCATAAAAAAATCAAACACATAGACTAAAAAATTACATTGACACTCTAAAATATATAAAAAGAAATCAAAATAATATAAAAGCATTAAAAAATATTTCATCCTCTAAAGATAATGTAAATGTAAACTTATTTTTTAAATACCAGTTTAAAGAAATGTACATACCTGTCCCCCTACAAAAACAGCATCCCACTCCTAATATAGTTTACATTTTTAATATAAACACATATATTTTGTAATACTACAATCATAGAGAACTAAACTTTACTACATAGATTTATGTAATATAGAATTATCTTTTTAAGAACAATGTTAAATACAACACCAAAAACCAATATTCGTACTTGCAATAGTCTAGATGATGATATTTTGGATCTCACGATATAAAGGCAACAATATGATAGGTGATTTTTTTCAGCTCCATATTTCAGTAAAACACCAGCCATGGAATGCAACACTGCTGATTTTCTAGGAGCGTCGCCTGTTTAGTTTTTAGTAAATCTGCCCCACTGTGCAAATGACACAAGATACAAGCTGCAATAAGAGCCCATATACACTGCAAAAAGGCCTGTTTCCTGTCACATGCCAACTGTTGGATATGTGTGGAACCCGAATGTGGCCTACTACATGTCCTATGGTACTGCCCAAATCTGGCTCAGTACTGGATGGCTGTATTGCACACACTACATAACACCAGCCTTTATGATTTTACTGAATCAGCCAAATTATCCATTCTACATGATGTTTCAAATGTAGATGACAGTAGCTCTCTGGAGACGATAAATGTCGAATGCTCTGATGGTTGCGAAAATCTATATCTTGGTACGCTGGCACTCACCGACTGTACCTACACACCAAGAATAGTTGGCAGAACTCTTCCGACTGGCCATGTATGAGAGGAGAGTTTACAAAGTTCCGGATAAACATTCCGAGTTAGATGATGTGTGGGGCCCATTCCTAAGCCTGACAGACTCCTGAAAGCATCTTCGTTGCTATCACTAGGCAGCTACACAATATGAAACTGCGGACAAGGACCCCTCACTCTCAAGGAGGACTCTCTCTATACACATCAATGTGGGCCACAAACTCTGACCTGGGAGGTTTACCCTTTGGGAGGGAATGACTGGACAAGTTTAGCTGGGCAATGTATGAACTGGACAATATGACACTGTTGCCCTGACCACACACACTGGCTACTTGAAGTTTGTCTATATTGGGGAAGAGGAACGTAGTCGGACACTGGGAGATATAGATCACTGGCAGTTGGGAAGGGGATCAGGGATGGGGTAGTATTTTTTGATGTGGACAAAGGTAAAACCGCTCCTATTTGTTAATCCATGTGTTATGTGCATTGCTTTTAACCCTGGGCGGAGTTTGCGTAGACGCGCTACGTGGAATCCCG